>JAYDYQ010000902.1:0-112610 GCA_034814905.1 Penstemon davidsonii | reverse complement strand
TTTGTTTTTCGGTCCCTTATTTTAGCATATTTAGAGACGTCGTTTTTCGGGGCTCTATTTTCGAGACCCTAAAAATTTGCTTTTTTTTCGAGATTTTAAGTTTTGGAAGGTCAAATAATAACATATTAAGCACTTAGGAGTCATTTGATTTGTTTTTCGGTCACTTATTTTAGCATATTTTGAGACGTAGTTTTTCGGGGCTCTATTTTCGAGACCCTAAAAATTTGCTTTTTTTCGATATTTAAAGCTTTGGGAAGTTAAATAATAACATATTAAGCACTTAGGAGTCATTTGATTTGTTTTTCGGTCCCTTATTTTAGCATATTTAGAGACGTCGTTTTTCGGGGCTCTATTTTCGAGACCCTAAAAATTTGCTTTTTTTTCGAGATTTTAAGTTTTGGAAAGTCAAATAATAACATATTAAGCACTTAGGAGTCATTTGATTTATTTTTCGGTCACTTATTTTAGTTTATTTTGAGACGTCGTTTTTCTGGGCTACATTTTCGAGACCTTAAAAATTTGCTTTTTTCGATATTTAAAGCTTTGGGAAGTTAAATAATAATATATTAAGCACTTAGGAGTCATTTGATTTATTTTTCGGTCACTTATTTTAGCATATTTTGAGACGTAGTTTTTCGGGGCTCTATTTTCGAGACCCTAAAAATTTGCTTTTTTTTCGATATTTAAAGCTTTGGGAAGTTAAATAATAACATATTAAGCACTTAGGAGTCATTTGATTTGTTTTTCGGTCCCTTATTTTAGCATATTTAGAGACGTCGTTTTTCGGGGCTCTATTTTCGAGACCCTAAAAATTTGCTTTTTTTTCGAGATTTTAAGTTTTGGAAAGTCAAATAATAACATATTAAGCACTTAGGAGTCATTTGATTTATTTTTCGGTCACTTATTTTAGCTTATTTTGAGACGTCGTTTTTCGGGACTACATTTTCGAGACCCTAAAAATTTACTTTTCTTCGAGATTTTAAGCTTTGGGAAGTCAAATAATAAAATATTAAGCACTTAGGGGTCGTTTGATTTGTTTTTCGGTCACTAATTTTAGCTTATTTTTAGACGTCATTTTTCGGGGCTCCATTTTCGAGACCTTAAAAATTTGCTTTTTTCGAGATTTAAAGCTTTAGGAAGTCAAATAATAACATATTAAGCACTTAGGAGTCATTTGATTTGTTTTTCGGTCCCTTATTTTAGCTTATTTTGAGACGTCGTTTTTCGGGACTACATTTTAGAGACCCTAAAAATTTGCCTTTTTTCGAGATTTTAAGCTTTGGGAAGTTAAATAATAACATATTAAGCACTTTGGAGTCATTTGATTTGTTTTTCGGTCACTTATTTTAGCATATTTTGAGACGTCGTTTTTCGGGGATCTATTTTCGAGACCGGATTTTTTTGCTTTTTTCGAGATTTAAAGCTTTGGGAAGTCAAATAATAACATATTAAGCACTTAGGAGTCATTTGATTTGTTTTTCGATCACTTATTTTAGTTTATTTTGAGACGTCGTTTTTCTGGGCTACATTTCTAGACCCTAAAAATTTGCTTTTTTCGATATTTAAAGCTTTGGGAAGTTAAATAATAACATATTAAGCACTTAGGAGTCATTTGATTTATTTTTCGGTCACTTATTTTAGCATATTTTGAGACGTCGTTTTTCGGGGCTCTATTTTCGAGACCCTAAAAATTTGCTTTTTTTCGAGATTTAAAGTTTTGGGAAGTCAAATAATAACATTTTGAGCACTTAGCAGTCAGTTGGTTTTTTTTTCGGTTACTTAGTTTAGCTTATTTTGAGACGTCGTTTTTCGTGGCTCCATTTTCGAGACCGAATTTTTTTGCTTTTTTCGTGATTTAAAGCTTATGGAAGTCAAATAATAACATATTAAACACTTAAGAGTCATTTGCTTTGTTTTTCCGTCACTTAGGGGCTCGATTTTCGAGACCCTAAAAATTTTCTTTTTTTCGAGATTTAAAGTTTTGGGAAGTCAAATAATAACATATTAAGCACTTACGAGTCATTTGATTTGTTTTTCGGTCACTTATTTTAGCATATTTTGAAACGTCGTTTTTCGAGGCTCCATTTTCGAGACCGAAATTTTTTGCTTTTTTCGAAATTTAAAGCTTTGGGAAGTCAAATAATAACATATTAAGCACTTAGGAGTCATTTGATTTGTTTTTCGGTCACTTAATTTAGCTTATTTTGAGACGTCGTTTTTCGGGGCTCTATTTTCGAGACCCTAAAAATTTGCTTTTTTTTCGAGATTTTAAGTTTTGGAAAGTCAAATAATAACATATTAAGCACTTAGGAGTCATTTGATTTATTTTTCGGTCACTTATTTTAGCTTATTTTGAGACGTCGTTTTTCGGGACTACATTTTCGAGACCCTAAAAATTTACTTTTTTTCGAGATTTTAAGCTTTGGGAAGTCAAATAATAACATATTAAGCACTTAGGAGTCATTTGATTTGTTTTTCGGCCACTTATTTTAGCTTATTTAAAGAAGTCGTTTTTCGAGGCTCCATTTTCGAGACCTTAAAAATTTGCTTTTTTCGAGATTTAAAGCTTTAGGAAGTCAAATAATAACATATTAAGCACTTAGGAGACATTTGATTTGTTTTTCGGTCCCTTATTTTAGCTTATTTTGAGACGTCGTTTTTCGGGACTACATTTTCGAGACCCTAAAAATTTGCCTTTTTTCGAGATTTTAAGCTTTGGGAAGTTAAATAATAACATATTAAGCACTTAGGAGTCATTTGATTTATTTTTCGGTCACTTATTTTAGCTTATTTTGAAACGTCGTTTTTCGGGACTACATCTTCGAGATCCTAAAAATTTACTTTTTTTCGAGATTTTAAGCTTTTGGAAGTCAAATAATAACATATTAAGCACTTAGGAGTCATTTGATTTGTTTTTCGGTCACTTATTTTAGCTTATTTTTAGACGTCGTTTTTCGGGGCTCCATTTTCGAGACCTTAAAAGTTTGCTTTTTTCGAGATTTAAAGCTTTAGGAAGTCAAATAATAACATATTAAGCACTTAGGAGTCATTTGATTTGTTTTTCGGTCCCTTATTTTAGCTTATTTTGAGACGTCGTTTTTCGGGACTACATTTTCGAGACCCTAAAAATTTGCCTTTTTTCGAGATTTTAAGCTTTGGGAAGTTAAATAATAACATATTAAGCACTTAGGAGTCATTTGATTTGTTTTTCGGTCACTTATTTTAGCATATTTTGAGACGTAGTTTTTCGGGGCTCTATTTTCGAGACCCTAAAAATTTGCTTTTTTTCGATATTTAAAGCTTTGGGAAGTTAAATAATAACATATTAAGCACTTAGGAGTCATTTGATTTATTTTTCGGTCACTTATTTTAGCATATTTTGAGACGTAGTTTTTCGGGGCTCTATTTTCGAGACCCTAAAAATTTGCTTTTTTTCGATATTTAAAGCTTTGGGAAGTTAAATAATAACATATTAAGCACTTAGGAGTCATTTGATTTGTTTTTCGGTCCCTTATTTTAGTTTATTTAGAGACGTCGTTTTTCGGGGCTCTATTTTCGAGACCCTAAAAATTTGCTTTTTTTTCGAGATTTTAAGTTTTGGAAAGTCAAATAATAACATATTAAGCACTTCGGAGTCATTGGATTTATTTTTCGGTCACTTATTTTAGTTTATTTTGAGACGTCGTTTTTCTGGGCTACATTTTCTAGACCTTAAAATTTTGCTTTTTTCGATATTTAAAGCTTTGGGAAGTTAAATAATAATATATTAAGCACTTAGGAGTTATTTGATTTATTTTTCGGTCACTTATTTTAGCATATTTTGAGACGTAGTTTTTCGGGGCTCTATTTTCGAGACCCTAAAAATTTGTTTTTTTTCGATATTTAAAGCTTTGGGAAATTAAATAATAACATATTAAGCACTTAGGAGTCATTTGATTTGTTTTTCGGTCCCTTATTTTAGCATAATTAGAGACGTCGTTTTTCGGGGCTCTATTTTCGAGACCCTAAAAATTTGCTTTTTTTTCGAGATTTTAAGTTTTGGAAAGTCAAATAATAACATATTAAGCACTTAGGAGTCATTTGATTTATTTTTCGGTCACTTATTTTAGCTTATTTTGGGACGTCGTTTTTCGGGACTACATTTTCGAGACCCTAAAAATTTACTTTTCTTCGAGATTTTAAGCTTTGGGAAGTCAAATAATAACATATTAAGCACTTAGGAGTCGTTTGATTTGTTTTTCGGTCACTAATTTTAGCTTATTTTTAGACGTCGTTTTTCGGGGCTCCATTTTCGAGACCTTAAAAATTTGCTTTTTTCGAGATTTAAAGCTTTAGGAAGTCAAATAATAACATATTAAGCACTTAGGAGTCATTTGATTTGTTTTTCGGTCCCTTATTTTAGCTTATTTTGAGACGTCGTTTTTCGGGACTATATTTTCGAGACCCTAAAAATTTGCCTTTTTTCGAGATTTTAAACTTTGGGAAGTTAAATAATAACATATTAAGCACTTTGGAGTCATTTGATTTGTTTTTCGGTCACTTATTTTTACATATTTTGAGACGTCGTTTTTCGGGGCTCTATTTTCGAGACGGGATTTTTTTGCTTTTTTCGAGATTTAAAGCTTTGGGAAGTCAAATAATAACATATTAAGCACTTAGGAGTCATTTGATTTGTTTTTCGATCACTTATTTTAGTTTATTTTGAGAAGTCGTTTTTCTGGGCTACATTTTCCAGACCCTAAAAATTTGCTTTTTTCGATATTTAAAGCTTTGAGAAGTTAAATAATAACATATTAAGCACTTAGGACTCATTTGATTTATTTTTCGGTCACTTATTTTAGCATATTTTGAGACGTCGTTTTTCGGGGCTCTATTTTCGAGACCCTAAAAATTTGCTTTTTTTCGAGATTTAAAGTTTTGGGAAGTCAAATAATAACATTTTGAGCACTTAGCAGTCAGTTCGTTTTTTTTTCGGTTACTTAGTTTAGCTTATTTTGAGACGTCGTTTTTCTTGGCTCCATTTTCGAGACCGAATTTTTTTGCTTTTTTCGTGATTTAAAGCTTATGGAAGTCAAATAATAACATATTAAACACTTAAGAGTCATTTGTTTTGTTTTTCCGTCACTTATTTTTGCTTATATTGAGATATCGTTTTTCGGGGCTCGATTTTCGAGACCCTAAAAATTTTCTTTTTTTCGAGATTTAAAGTTTTGGGAAGTCAAATAATAACATATTAAGCACTTACGAGTCATTTGATTTGTTTTTCGGTCACTTATTTTAGCATATTTTGAGACGTCGTTTTTCGAGGCTCCATTTTCGAGACCGAAATTTTTTGCTTTTTTCGAAATTTAAAGCTTTGGGAAGTCAAATAATAACATATTAAGCACTTAGGAGTCATTTGATTTGTTTTTCGGTCCCTTATTTTAGCATATTTAGAGACGTCGTTTTTCGGGGCTCTATTTTCGAGACCCTAAAAATTTGCTTTTTTTTCGAGATTTTAAGTTTTGGAAAGTCAAATAATAACATATTAAGCACTTAGGAGTCATTTGATTTATTTTTCGGTCACTTATTTTAGTTTATTTTGAGACGTCGTTTTTCTTGGCTACATTTTCGAGACCTTAAAAATTTGCTTTTTTCGATATTTAAAGCTTTGGGAAGTTAAATAATAATATATTAAGCACTTAGGAGTCATTTGATTTATTTTTCGGTCACTTATTTTAGCATATTTTGAGACGTAGTTTTTCGGGGCTCTATTTTCGTGACCCTAAAAATTTGCTTTTTTTCGATATTTAAAGCTATGGGAAGTTAAATAATAACATATTAAGCACTTAGGAGTCATTTGATTTGTTTTTCGGTCCCTTATTTTAGCATATTTTGAGACGTCGTTTTTCGAGGCTCCATTTTCGAGACCTAAATTTTTTGCTTTTTTCGAAATTTAAAGCTTTGGGAAGTCAAATAATAACATATTAAGCACTTAGGAGTCATTTGATTTGTTTTTCGGTCCCTTATTTTAGCATATTTAGAGACGTCGTTTTTCGGGGCTCTATTTTCGAGACCCTAAAAATTTGCTTTTTTTTCGAGATTTTAAGTTTTGGAAAGTCAAATAATAACATATTAAGCACTTAGGAGTCATTTGATTTATTTTTCGGTCACTTATTTTAGTTTATTTTGAGACGTCGTTTTTCTTGGCTACATTTTCGAGACCTTAAAAATTTGCTTTTTTCGATATTTAAAGCTTTGGGAAGTTAAATAATAACATATTAAGCACTTAGGAGTCATTTGATTTATTTTTCGGTCACTTATTTTAGCATATTTTGAGACGTAGTTTTTCGGGGCTCTATTTTCGTGACCCTAAAAATTTGCTTTTTTTCGATATTTATAGCTTTGGGAAGTTAAATAATAACATATTAAGCACTTAGGAGTCATTTGATTTGTTTTTCGGTCCCTTATTTTAGCATATTTAGAGACGTCGTTTTTCGGGGCTCTATTTTCGAGACCCTAAAAATTTGCTTTTTTTTCGAGATTTTAAGTTTTGGAAAGTCAAATAATAACATATTAAGCACTTAGGAGTCATTTGATTTATTTTTCGATCACTTATTTTAGCTTATTTTGAGACGTCGTTTTTCGGGACTACATTTTCGAGACCCTAAAAATTTACTTTTTTTCGAGATTTTAAGCTTTGGGAAGTCAAATAATAACATATTAAGCACTTAGGAGTCATTTGATTTGTTTTTCGGCCACATATTTTAGCTTATTTAAAGAAGTCGTTTTTCAAGGCTCCATTTTCGAGACCTTAAAAATTTGCTTTTTTCGAGATTTAAAGCTTTAGGAAGTCAAATAATAACATATTAAGCACTTAGGAGACATTTGATTTGTTTTTCGGTCCCTTATTTTAGCTTATTTTGAGACGTCGTTTTTCGGGACTACATTTTCGAGACCCTAAAAATTTGCCTTTTTTCGAGATTTTAAGCTTTGGGAAGTTAAATAATAACATATTAAGCACTTAGGAGTCATTTGATTTGTTTTTCGGTCCCTTATTTTAGCATATTTAGAGACGTCGTTTTTCGGGGCTCTATTTTCGAGACCCTAAAAATTTGCTTTTTTTTCGAGATTTTAAGTTTTGGAAAGTCAAATAATAACATATTAAGCACTTAGGAGTCATTTGATTTATTTTTCGGTCACTTATTTTAGTTTATTTTGAGACGTCGTTTTTCTGGGCTACATTTTCGAGACCTTAAAAATTTGCTTTTTTCGATATTTAAAGCTTTGGGAAGTTAAATAATAATATATTAAGCACTTAGGAGTCATTTGATTTATTTTTCGGTCACTTATTTTAGCATATTTTGAGACGTAGTTTTTCGGGGCTCTATTTTCGAGACCCTAAAAATTTGCTTTTTTTCGATATTTAAAGCTTTGGGAAGTTAAATAATAACATATTAAGCACTTAGGAGTCATTTGATTTGTTTTTCGGTCCCTTATTTTAGCATATTTAGAGACGTCGTTTTTCGGGGCTCTATTTTCGAGACCCTAAAAATTTGCTTTTTTTTCGAGATTTTAAGTTTTGGAAAGTCAAATAATAACATATTAAGCACTTAGGAGTCATTTGATTTATTTTTCGGTCACTTATTTTAGCTTATTTTGAGACGTCGTTTTTCGGGACTACATTTTCGAGACCCTAAAAATTTACTTTTCTTCGAGATTTTAAGCTTTGGGAAGTCAAATAATAACATATTAAGCACTTAGGAGTCGTTTGATTTGTTTTTCGGTCACTTATTTTAGCTTATTTTTAGACGTCGTTTTTCGGGGCTCCATTTTCGAGACCTTAAAAATTTGCTTTTTTCGAGATTTAAAGCTTTAGGAAGTCAAATAATAACATATTAAGCACTTAGGAGTCATTTGATTTGTTTTTCGGTCCCTTATTTTAGCTTATTTTGAGACGTCGTTTTTCGGGACTACATTTTCGAGACCCTAAAAATTTGCCTTTTTTCGAGATTTTAAGCTTTGGGAAGTTAAATAATAACATATTAAGCACTTAGGAGTCATTTGATTTGTTTTTCGGTCACTTATTTTAGCATATTTTGAGACGTAGTTTTTCGGGGCTCTATTTTCGAGACCCTAAAAATTTGCTTTTTTTCGATATTTAAAGCTTTGGGAAGTTAAATAATAACATATTAAGCACTTAGGAGTCATTTGATTTATTTTTCGGTCACTTATTTTAGCATATTTTGAGACGTAGTTTTTCGGGGCTCTATTTTCGAGACCCTAAAAATTTGCTTTTTTTCGATATTTAAAGCTTTGGGAAGTTAAATAATAACATATTAAGCACTTAGGAGTCATTTGATTTGTTTTTCGGTCCCTTATTTTAGTATATTTAGAGACGTCGTTTTTCGGGGCTATATTTTCGAGACCCTAAAAATTTGCTTTTTTTTCGAGATTTTAAGTTTTGGAAAGTCAAATAATAACATATTAAGCACTTCGGAGTCATTTGATTTATTTTTCGGTCATTTATTTTAGTTTATTTTGAGACGTCGTTTTTCTGGGCTACATTTTCTAGACCTTAAAAATTTGCTTTTTTCGATATTTAAAGCTTTGGGAAGTTAAATAATAATATATTAAGCACTTAGGAGTTATTTGATTTATTTTTCGGTCACTTATTTTAGCATATTTTGAGACGTAGTTTTTCGGGGCTCTATTTTCGAGACCCTAAAAATTTGTTTTTTTTCGATATTTAAAGCTTTGGGAAATTAAATAATAACATATTAAGCACTTAGGAGTCATTTGATTTGTTTTTCGGTCCCTTATTTTAGCATAATTAGAGACGTCGTTTTTCGGGGCTCTATTTTCGAGACCCTAAAAATTTGCTTTTTTTTCGAGATTTTAAGTTTTGGAAAGTCAAATAATAACATATTAAGCACTTAGGAGTCATTTGATTTATTTTTCGGTCACTTATTTTAGATTATTTTGGGACGTCGTTTTTCGGGACTACATTTTCGAGACCCTAAAAATTTACTTTTCTTCGAGATTTTAAGCTTTGGGAAGTCAAATAATAACATATTAAGCACTTAGGAGTCGTTTGATTTGTTTTTCGGTCACTTATTTTAGCTTATTTTTAGACGTCGTTTTTCGGGGCTCCATTTTCGAGACCTTAAAAATTTGCTTTTTTCGAGATTTAAAGCTTTAGGAAGTCAAATAATAACATATTAAGCACTTAGGAGTCATTTGATTTGTTTTTCGGTCCCTTATTTTAGCTTATTTTGAGACGTCGTTTTTCGGGACTACATTTTCGAGACCCTAAAAATTTGCCTTTTTTCGAGATTTTAAGCTTTGGGAAGTTAAATAATAACATATTAAGCACTTTGGAGTCATTTGATTTGTTTTTCGGTCACTTATTTTTACATATTTTGAGACGTCGTTTTTCGGGGCTCTATTTTCGAGACCGGATTTTTTTGCTTTTTTCGAGATTTAAAGCTTTGGGAAGTCAAATAATAACATATTAAGCACTTAGGAGTCATTTGATTTGTTTTTCGATCACTTATTTTAGTTTATTTTGAGAAGTCGTTTTTCTGGGCTACATTTTCCAGACCCTAAAAATTTGCTTTTTTCGATATTTAAAGCTTTGAGAAGTTAAATAATAACATATTAAGCACTTAGGAGTCATTTGATTTATTTTTCGGTCACTTATTTTAGCATATTTTGAGACGTCGTTTTTCGGGGCTCTATTTTCGAGACCCTAAAAATTTGCTTTTTTTCGAGATTTAAAGTTTTGGGAAGTCAAATAATAACATTTTGAGCACTTAGCAGTCAGTTCGTTTTTTTTTCGGTTACTTAGTTTAGCTTATTTTGAGACGTCGTTTTTCGTGGCTCCATTTTCGAGACCGAATTTTTTTGCTTTTTTCGTGATTTAAAGCTTATGGAAGTCAAATAATAACATATTAAACACTTAAGAGTCATTTGTTTTGTTTTTCCGTCACTTATTTTTGCTTATATTGAGATATCGTTTTTCGTGGGCTCGATTTTCGAGACCCTAAAAATTTTCTTTTTTTCGAGATTTAAAGTTTTGGGAAGTCAAATAATAACATATTAAGCACTTACGAGTCATTTGATTTGTTTTTCGGTCACTTATTTTAGCATATTTTGAGACGTCGTTTTTCGAGGCTCCATTTTCGAGACCGAAATTTTTTGCTTTTTTCGAAATTTAAAGCTTTGGGATGTCAAATAATAACATATTAAGCACTTAGGAGTCATTTGATTTGTTTTTCGGTCCCTTATTTTAGCATATTTAGAGACGTCGTTTTTCGGGGCTCTATTTTCGAGACCCTAAAAATTTGCTTTTTTTTCGAGATTTTAAGTTTTGGAAAGTCAAATAATAACATATTAAGCACTTAGGAGTCATTTGATTTATTTTTCGGTCACTTATTTTAGTTTATTTTGAGACGTCGTTTTTCTTGGCTACATTTTCGAGACCTTAAAAATTTGCTTTTTTCGATATTTAAAGCTTTGGGAAGTTAAATAATAATATATTAAGCACTTAGGAGTCATTTGATTTATTTTTCGGTCACTTATTTTAGCATATTTTGAGACGTAGTTTTTCGGGGCTCTATTTTCGTGACCCTAAAAATTTGCTTTTTTTCGATATTTAAAGCTTTGGGAAGTTAAATAATAACATATTAAGCACTTAGGAGTCATTTGATTTGTTTTTCGGTCCCTTATTTTAGCATATTTTGAGACGTCGTTTTTCGAGGCTCCATTTTCGAGACCGAAATTTTTTGCTTTTTTCGAAATTTAAAGCTTTGGGAAGTCAAATAATAACATATTAAGCACTTAGGAGTCATTTGATTTGTTTTTCGGTCCCTTATTTTAGCATATTTAGAGACGTCGTTTTTCGGGGCTCTATTTTCGAGACCCTAAAAATTTGCTTTTTTTTCGAGATTTTAAGTTTTGGAAAGTCAAATAATAACATATTAAGCACTTAGGAGTCATTTGATTTATTTTTCGGTCACTTATTTTAGTTTATTTTGAGACGTCGTTTTTCTTGGCTACATTTTCGAGACCTTAAAAATTTGCTTTTTTCGATATTTAAAGCTTTGGGAAGTTAAATAATAATATATTAAGCACTTAGGAGTCATTTGATTTATTTTTCGGTCACTTATTTTAGCATATTTTGAGACGTAGTTTTTCGGGGCTCTATTTTCGAGACCCTAAAAATTTGCTTTTTTTCGATATTTAAAGCTTTGGGAAGTTAAATAATAACATATTAAGCACTTAGGAGTCATTTGATTTGTTTTTCGGTCCCTTATTTTAGCATATTTAGAGACGTCGTTTTTCGGGGCTCTATTTTCGAGACCCTAAAAATTTGCTTTTTTTTCGAGATTTTAAGTTTTGGAAAGTCAAATAATAACATATTAAGCACTTAGGAGTCATTTGATTTATTTTTCGATCACTTATTTTAGCTTATTTTGAGACGTCGTTTTTCGGGACTACATTTTCGAGACCCTAATAATTTACTTTTTTTCGAGATTTTAAGCATTGGGAAGTCAAATAATAACATATTAAGCACTTAGGAGTCATTTGATTTGTTTTTCGGTCACTTATTTTAGCTTATTTTTAGACGTCGTTTTTCGGGGCTCCATTTTCGAGACCTTAAAAATTTGCTTTTTTCGAGATTTAAAGCTTTAGGAAGTTAAATAATAACATATTAAGCACTTAGGAGTCATTTGATTTGTTTTTCGGTCCCTTATTTTAGCTTATTTTGAGACGTCGTTTTTCGGGACTACATTTTCGAGACCCTAAAAATTTGCCTTTTTTCGAGATTTTAAGCTTTGGGAAGTTAAATAATAACATATTAAGCACTTAGGAGTCATTTGATTTGTTTTTCGGTCCCTTATTTTAGCATATTTAGAGACGTCGTTTTTCGGGGCTCTATTTTCGAGACCCTAAAAATTTGCTTTTTTTTTCGAGATTTTAAGTTTTGGAAAGTCAAATAATAACATATTAAGCACTTAGGAGTCATTTGATTTATTTTTCGGTCACTTATTTTAGTTTATTTTGAGACGTCGTTTTTCTGGGCTACATTTTCGAGACCTTAAAAATTTGCTTTTTTCGATATTTAAAGCTTTGGGAAGTTAAATAATAATATATTAAGCACTTAGGAGTCATTTGATTTATTTTTCGGTCACTTATTTTAGCATATTTTGAGACGTAGTTTTTCGGGGCTCTATTTTCGAGACCCTTAAAAATTTGCTTTTTTTCGATATTTAAAGCTTTGGGAAGTTAAATAATAACATATTAAGCACTTAGGAGTCATTTGATTTGTTTTTCGGTCCCTTATTTTAGCATATTTAGAGACGTCGTTTTTCGGGGCTCTATTTTCGAGACCCTAAAAATTTGCTTTTTTTTCGAGATTTTAAGTTTTGGAAAGTCAAATAATAACATATTAAGCACTTAGGAGTCATTTGATTTATTTTTCGGTCACTTATTTTAGCTTATTTTGAGACGTCGTTTTTCGGGACTACATTTTCGAGACCCTAAAAATTTACTTTTCTTCGAGATTTTAAGCTTTGGGAAGTCAAATAATAACATATTAAGCACTTAGGAGTCGTTTGATTTGTTTTTCGGTCACTAATTTTAGCTTATTTTTAGACGTCGTTTTTCGGGGCTCCATTTTCGAGACCTTAAAAATTTGCTTTTTTCGAGATTTAAAGCTTTAGGAAGTCAAATAATAACATATTAAGCACTTAGGAGTCATTTGATTTGTTTTTCGGTCCCTTATTTTAGCTTATTTTGAGACGTCGTTTTTCGGGACTACATTTTCGAGACCCTAAAAATTTGCCTTTTTTCGAGATTTTAAGCTTTGGGAAGTTAAATAATAACATATTAAGCACTTTGGAGTCATTTGATTTGTTTTTCGGTCACTTATTTTAGCATATTTTGAGACGTCGTTTTTCGGTGCTCTATTTTCGAGACCGGATTTTTTTGCTTTTTTCGAGATTTAAAGCTTTGGTAAGTCAAATAATAACATATTAAGCACTTAGGAGTCATTTGATTTGTTTTTCGATCACTTATTTTAGTTTATTTTGAGACGTCGTTTTTCTGGGCTACATTTTCCAGACCCTAAAAATTTGCTTTTTTCGATATTTAAAGCTTTGAGAAGTTAAATAATAACATATTAAGCACTTAGGAGTCATTTGATTTATTTTTCGGTCACTTATTTTAGCATATTTTGAGACGTCGTTTTTCGGGGCTCTATTTTCGAGACCCTAAAAATTTGCTTTTTTTCGAGATTTAAAGTTTTGGGAAGTCAAATAATAACATTTTAAGCACTTAGCAGTCAGTTGGTTTTTTTTTCGGTTACTTAGTTTAGCTTATTTTGAGACGTCGTTTTTCGTGGCTCCATTTTCGAGACCGAATTTTTTTGCTTTTTTCGTGATTTAAAGCTTATGGAAGTCAAATAATAACATATTAAACACTTAAGAGTCATTTGCTTTGTTTTTCCGTCACTTATTTTTGCTTATATTGAGATATCGTTTTTCGGGGCTCGATTTTCGAGACCCTAAAAATTTTCTTTTTTTCGAGATTTAAAGTTTTGGGAAGTCAAATAATAACATATTAAGCACTTACGAGTCATTTGATTTGTTTTTCGGTCACTTATTTTAGCATATTTTGAAACGTCGTTTTTCGAGGCTCCATTTTCGAGACCGAAATTTTTTGCTTTTTTCGAAATTTAAAGCTTTGGGAAGTCAAATAATAACATATTAAGCACTTAGAAGTCATTTGATTTATTTTTCGGTCACTTATTTTAGTTTATTTTGAGACGTCGTTTTTCTGGGCTACATTTTCGAGACCTTAAAAATTTGCTTTTTTCGATATTTAAAGCTTTGGGAAGTTAAATAATAATATATTAAGCACTTAGGAGTCATTTGATTTATTTTTCGGTCACTTATTTTAGCATATTTTGAGACGTAGTTTTTCGGGGCTCTATTTTCGAGACCCTAAAAATTTGCTTTTTTTCGATATTTAAAGCTTTGGGAAGTTAAATAATAACATATTAAGCACTTAGGAGTCATTTGATTTGTTTTTCGGTCCCTTATTTTAGCATATTTAGAGACGTCGTTTTTCGGGGCTCTATTTTCGAGACCCTAAAAATATGCTGTTTTTTCGAGATTTTAAGTTTTGGAAAGTCAAATAATAACATATTAAGCACTTAGGAGTCATTTGATTTGTTTTTCGGTCACTTATTTTAGCTTATTTTGAGACGTCGTTTTTTGTGACTACATTTTCGAGACCCTAAAAATTTACTTTTTTTCGAGATTTTAAGCTTTGGGAAGTCAAATAATAACATATTAAGCACTTAGGAGTCATTTGATTTGTTTTTCGGTCACTTATTTTAGCTTATTTTTAGACGTCGTTTTTCGGGGCTCCATTTTCGAGACCTTAAAAATTTGCTTTTTTCGAGATTTAAAGCTTTAGGAAGTCAAATAATAACATATTAAGCACTTAGGAGTCATTTGATTTGTTTTTCGGTCCCTTATTTTAGCTTATTTTGAGACGTCGTTTTTCGGGACTACATTCTCGAGACCCTAAAAATTTGCCTTTTTTCGAGATTTTAAGCTTTGGGAAGTTAAATAATAACATATTAAGCACTTAGGAGTCATTTGATTTGTTTTTCGGTCACTTATTTTAGCATATTTTGAGACGTCGTTTTTCGGGTCTCTATTTTCGAGACCGGATTTTTTTGCTTTTTTCGAGATTTAAAGCTTTGGGAAGTCAAATAATAACATATTAAGCACTTAGGAGTCATTTGATTTGTTTTTCGATCACTTATTTTAGTTTATTTTGAGACGTCGTTTTTCTAGGCTACATTTTCGAGACCCTAAAAATTTGCTTTTTTCGATATTTAAAGCTTTGGGAAGTTAAATAATAACATATTAAGCACTTAGGAGTCATTTGATTTATTTTTCGGTCACTTATTTTAGCATATTTTGAGACGTCGTTTTTCGGGGCTCTATTTTCGAGACCCTAAAAATTTGCTTTTTTTCGAGATTTAAAGTTTTGGGAAGTCAAATAATAACATTTTGAGCACTTAGCAGTCAGTTGGTTTTTTTTTCGGTTACTTAGTTTAGCTTATTTTGAGACGTCGTTTTTCATGGCTCCATTTTCGAGACCGATTTTTTTTGCTTTTTTCGTGATTTAAAGCTTATGGAAGTCAAATAATAACATATTAAACACTTAAGAGTCATTTGCTTTGTTTTTCCGTCACTTATTTTTGCTTATATTGAGATATCGTTTTTCGGGGCTCGATTTTCGAGACCCTAAAAATTTTCTTTTTTTCGAGATTTAAAGTTTTGGGAAGTCAAATAATAACATATTAAGCACTTACGAGTCATTTGATTTGTTTTTCGGTCACTTATTTTAGCATATTTTGAGACGTCGTTTTTCGAGGCTCCATTTTCGAGACCGAAAATTTTTGCTTTTTTCGAAATTTAAAGCTTTGGGAAGTCAAATAATAACATATTAAGCACTTAGGAGTCATTTGATTTGTTTTTCGGTCACTTATTTTAGCTTATTTTGAGACGTCGTTTTTCTGGGCTACATTTTCGAGACCCTAAAAATTTGCTTTTTTTCGATATTTAAAGCTTTGGGAAGTTAAATAATAACATATTAAGCACTTAGGAGTCATTTGATTTGTTTTTCGGTCACTTATTTTAGCATATTTAGAGACGTCGTTTTTCGGGGCACTATTTTCGAGACCCTAAAAATTTGCTTTTTTTTCGAGATTTTAAGTTTTGGAAAGTCAAATAATAACATATTAAGCACTTAGGAGTCATTTGATTTATTTTTCGGTCACTTATTTTAGCTTATTTTGAGACGTCGTTTTTCGGGACTACATTTTCGAGATCCTAAAAATTTACTTTTTTTCGAGATTTTAAGCTTTGGGAAGTCAAATAATAACATATTAAGCACTTAGGAGTCATTTGATTTGTTTTTCGGTCACTTATTTTAGCTTATTTTTAGACGTCGTTTTTCGGGGCTCCATTTTCGAGACCTTAAAAATTTGCTTTTTTCAAGATTTAAAGCTTTAGGAAGTAAAATAATAACATATTAAGCACTTAGGAGTCATTTGATTTGTTTTTCGGTCACTTATTTTAGCTTATTTTGAGACGTCGTTTTTCTGGTCTACATTTTCGAGACCCTAAAAATTTGCTTTTTTTCGATATTTTAAGCTTTGGGAAGTTAAATAATAACATATTAAGCACTTAGGAGTCATTTGATTTGTTTTTCGGTCACTTATTTTAGCTTATTTTTAGACGTCGTTTTTCGGGGCTCCATTTTCGAGACCTTAAAAATTTGCTTTTTTCGAGATTTAAAGCTTTAGGAAGTCAAATAATAACATATTAAGCACTTAGGAGTCCTTTGATTTATTTTTCGGTCACTTATTTTAGCATATTTTGAGACGTCGTTTTTCGGGACTACATTTTCGAGACCCTAAAAATTTACTTTTCTTCGAGATTTTAAGCTTTGGGAAGTCAAATAATAACATATTAAGCACTTAGGAGTCATTTGATTTGTTTTTCGGTCACTTATTTTAGCTTATTTTTAGACGTCGTTTTTCGGGGCTCTATTTTCGAGACCCTAAAAATTTGCTTTTTTCTCGAGATTTTAAGTTTTGGAAAGTCAAATAATAACATATTAAGCACTTAGGAGTCATTTGATTTATTTTTCGGTCACTTATTTTAGCTTATTTTGAGACGTCGTTTTTCGGGACTACATTTTCGAGACCCTAAAAATTTACTTTTCTTCGAGATTTTAAGCTTTGGGAAGTCAAATAATAACATATTAAGCACTTAGGAGTCATTTGATTTGTTTTTCGGTCACTTATTTTAGCTTATTTTTAGACGTCGTTTTTCGGGGCTCCATTTTCGAGACCTTAAAAATTTGCTTTTTCGAGATTTAAAGCTTTAGGAAGTCAAATAATAACATATTAAGCACTTAGGAGTCATTTGATTTGTTTTTCGGTCCCTTATTTTAGCTTATTTTGAGACGTCGTTTTTCGGGACTACATTTTCGAGACCCTAAAAATTTGCCTTTTTTTGAGATTTTAAGCTTTGGGAAGTTAAATAATAACATATTAAGCACTTAGGAGTCATTTGATTTGTTTTTCGGTCACTTATTTTAGCATATTTTGAGACGTCGTTTTTCGGGGCTCTATTTTCGAGACCGGATTTTTTTGATTTTCTCGAGATTTAAAGCTTTGTCAAGTCAAATAATAACATATTAAGCACTTAGGAGTCATTTGATTTATTTTCGATCACTTATTTTAGTTTATTTTGAGACGTCGTTTTTCTGGGCTACATTTTCCAGACCCTAAAAATTTGCTTTTTTCGATATTTAAAGCTTTGGGAAGTTAAATAATAACATATTAAGCACTTAAGAGTCATTTGATTTATTTTTCGGTCACTTATTTTAGCATATTTTGAGACGTCGTTTTTCGGGGGCTCTATTTTCGAGACCCTAAAAATTTGCTTTTTTTCGAGATTTAAAGTTTTGGGAAGTCAAATAATAACATTTTGAGCACTTAGCAGTCAGTTGGTTTTTTTTTCGGTTACTTAGTTTAGCTTATTTTGAGACGTCGTTTTTCGTGGCTCCATTTTCGAGACCGAATTTTTTTGCTTTTTTCGTGATTTAAAGCTTGTGGAAGTCAAATAATAACATATTAAACACTTAAGAGTCATTTGCTTTGTTTTTCCGTCACTTATTTTTGCTTATATTGAGATATCGTTTTTCGGGGCTCGATTTTCGAGACCCTAAAAATTTTCTTTTTTTCGAGATTTAAAGTTTTGGGAAGTCAAATAATAACATATTAAGCACTTACGAGTCATTTGATTTGTTTTTCGGTCACTTATTTTAGCATATTTTGAGACGTCGTTTTTCGAGGCTCCATTTTCGAGACCGAAAATTTTTGCTTTTTTCGAAATTTAAAGCTTTGGGAAGTCAAATAATAACATATTAAGCCCTTACGAGTCATTTGATTTGTTTTTCGGTTACTTATTTTAGCATATTTTGAGATGTCGTTTTTCGAGGCTCCATTTTCGAGACCGAAAATTTTTGCTTTTTTCGAAATTTAAAGCTTTGGGAAGTCAAATAATAACATATTAAGCACTTAGGAGTCATTTGATTTGTTTTTCGGTCACTTATTTTAGCTTATTTTGAGACGTCGTTTTTCTGGGCTACATTTTCGAGACCCTAAAAATTTGCTTTTTTCGATATTTAAAGCTTTGGGAAGTTAAATAATAACATATTAAGCACTTAGGAGTCATTTGATTTGTTTTTCGGTCACTTATTTTAGCATATTTTGAGACGTCGTTTTTCGGGGCTCTATTTTCGAGACCGAATTTTTTTGCTTTTTTCGAGATTTAAAGCTTTGGGAAGTCAAATAATAACATATTAATCACTTAGGAGTCATTTGATTTGTTTTTCGATCACTTATTTTAGTTTATTTTGAGACGTCGTTTTTCTGGGCTACATTTTCGAGACCTTAAAAATTTGCTTTTTTCGATATTTAAAGATTTGGGAAGTTAAATAATAATATATTAAGCACTTAGGAGTCATTTGATTTATTTTTCTGTCACTTATTTTATCATATTTTGAGACGTCGTTTTTCGGGGCTCTATTTTCGAGACCCTAAAAATTTGCTTTTTTTCGATATTTAAAGCTTTTGGAAGTTAAATAATAACATATTAAGCACTTAGGAGTCATTTGATTTGTTTTTCGGTCCCTTATTTTAGCATATTTAGAGACGTCGTTTTTCGGGGCTCTATTTTCGAGACCCTAAAAATTTGCTTTTTTTTCGAGATTTTAAGTTTTGGAAAGTCAAATAATAACATATTAAGCACTTAGGAGTCATTTGATTTGTTTTTCGGTCACTTATTTTAGCTTATTTTGAGACGTCGTTTTTCTGGGCTACATTTTCGAGACCCTAAAAATTTGCTTTTTTTCGATATTTAAAGCTTTGGGAAGTTAAATAATAACATATTAAGCACTTAGGAGTCATTTGATTTGTTTTTCGGTCACTTATTTTAGCATATTTAGAGACGTCGTTTTTCGGGGCACTATTTTCGAGACCCTAAAAATTTGCTTTTTTTTCGAGATTTTAAGTTTTGGAAAGTCAAATAATAACATATTAAGCACTTAGGAGTCATTTGATTTATTTTTCGGTCACTTATTTTAGCTTATTTTGAGACGTCGTTTTTCGGGACTACATTTTCGAGATCCTAAAAATTTACTTTTTTTCGAGATTTTAAGCTTTGGGAAGTCAAATAATAACATATTAAGCACTTAGGAGTCATTTGATTTGTTTTTCGGTCACTTATTTTAGCTTATTTTTAGACGTCGTTTTTCGGGGCTCCATTTTCGAGACCTTAAAAATTTGCTTTTTTCAAGATTTAAAGCTTTAGGAAGTAAAATAATAACATATTAAGCACTTAGGAGTCATTTGATTTGTTTTTCGGTCACTTATTTTAGCTTATTTTGAGACGTCGTTTTTCTGGTCTACATTTTCGAGACCCTAAAAATTTGCTTTTTTTCGATATTTTAAGCTTTGGGAAGTTAAATAATAACATATTAAGCACTTAGGAGTCATTTGATTTGTTTTTCGGTCACTTATTTTAGCTTATTTTTAGACGTCGTTTTTCGGGGCTCCATTTTCGAGACCTTAAAAATTTGCTTTTTTCGAGATTTAAAGCTTTAGGAAGTCAAATAATAACATATTAAGCACTTAGGAGTCCTTTGATTTATTTTTCGGTCACTTATTTTAGCATATTTTGAGACGTCGTTTTTCGGGACTACATTTTCGAGACCCTAAAAATTTACTTTTCTTCGAGATTTTAAGCTTTGGGAAGTCAAATAATAACATATTAAGCACTTAGGAGTCATTTGATTTGTTTTTCGGTCACTTATTTTAGCTTATTTTTAGACGTCGTTTTTCGGGGCTCTATTTTCGAGACCCTAAAAATTTGCTTTTTTCTCGAGATTTTAAGTTTTGGAAAGTCAAATAATAACATATTAAGCACTTAGGAGTCATTTGATTTATTTTTCGGTCACTTATTTTAGCTTATTTTGAGACGTCGTTTTTCGGGACTACATTTTCGAGACCCTAAAAATTTACTTTTCTTCGAGATTTTAAGCTTTGGGAAGTCAAATAATAACATATTAAGCACTTAGGAGTCATTTGATTTGTTTTTCGGTCACTTATTTTAGCTTATTTTTAGACGTCGTTTTTCGGGGCTCCATTTTCGAGACCTTAAAAATTTGCTTTTTTCGAGATTTAAAGCTTTAGGAAGTCAAATAATAACATATTAAGCACTTAGGAGTCATTTGATTTGTTTTTCGGTCCCTTATTTTAGCTTATTTTGAGACGTCGTTTTTCGGGACTACATTTTCGAGACCCTAAAAATTTGCCTTTTTTCGAGATTTTAAGCTTTGGGAAGTTAAATAATAACATATTAAGCACTTAGGAGTCATTTGATTTGTTTTTCGGTCACTTATTTTTGCATATTTTGAGACGTCGTTTTTCGGGGCTCTATTTTCGAGACCGGATTTTTTTGCTTTTTTCGAGATTTAAAGCTTTGGGAAGTCAAATAATAACATATTAAGCACTTAGGAGTCATTTGATTTGTTTTTCGATCACTTATTTTAGTTTATTTTGAGGCGTCGTTTTTCTGGGCTACATTTTCCAGACCCTAAAAATTTGCTTTTTTCGATATTTAAAGCTTTGGGAAGTTAAATAATAACATATTAAGCACTTAAGAGTCATTTGATTTATTTTTCGGTCACTTATTTTAGCATATTTTGAGACGTCGTTTTTCGGGGGCTCTATTTTCGAGACCCTAAAAATTTGCTTTTTTTCGAGATTTAAAGTTTTGGGAAGTCAAATAATAACATTTTGAGCACTTAGCAGTCAGTTGGTTTTTTTTTCGGTTACTTAGTTTAGCTTATTTTGAGACGTCGTTTTTCGTGGCTCCATTTTCGAGACCGAATTTTTTTGCTTTTTTCGTGATTTAAAGCTTGTGGAAGTCAAATAATAACATATTAAACACTTAAGAGTCATTTGCTTTGTTTTTCCGTCACTTATTTTTGCTTATATTGAGATATCGTTTTTCGGGGCTCGATTTTCGAGACCCTAAAAATTTTCTTTTTTTCGAGATTTAAAGTTTTGGGAAGTCAAATAATAACATATTAAGCACTTACGAGTCATTTGATTTGTTTTTCGGTCACTTATTTTAGCATATTTTGAGACGTCGTTTTTCGAGGCTCCATTTTCGAGACCGAAAATTTTTGCTTTTTTCGAAATTTAAAGCTTTGGGAAGTCAAATAATAACATATTAAGCCCTTACGAGTCATTTGATTTGTTTTTCGGTTACTTATTTTAGCATATTTTGAGATGTCGTTTTTCGAGGCTCCATTTTCGAGACCGAAAATTTTTGCTTTTTTCGAAATTTAAAGCTTTGGGAAGTCAAATAATAACATATTAAGCACTTAGGAGTCATTTGATTTGTTTTTCGGTCACTTATTTTAGCTTATTTTGAGACGTCGTTTTTCTGGGCTACATTTTCGAGACCCTAAAAATTTGCTTTTTTCGATATTTAAAGCTTTGGGAAGTTAAATAATAACATATTAAGCACTTAGGAGTCATTTGATTTGTTTTTCGGTCACTTATTTTAGCATATTTTGAGACGTCGTTTTTCGGGGCTCTATTTTCGAGACCGAATTTTTTTGCTTTTTTCGAGATTTAAAGCTTTGGGAAGTCAAATAATAACATATTAATCACTTAGGAGTCATTTGATTTGTTTTTCGATCACTTATTTTAGTTTATTTTGAGACGTCGTTTTTCTGGGCTACATTTTCGAGACCTTAAAAATTTGCTTTTTTCGATATTTAAAGATTTGGGAAGTTAAATAATAATATATTAAGCACTTAGGAGTCATTTGATTTATTTTTCTGTCACTTATTTTATCATATTTTGAGACGTCGTTTTTCGGGGCTCTATTTTCGAGACCCTAAAAATTTGCTTTTTTTCGATATTTAAAGCTTTTGGAAGTTAAATAATAACATATTAAGCACTTAGAAGTCATTTGATTTGTTTTCCGGTCACTTATTTTAGCATATTTAGAGACGTCGTTTTTCGGGGCTCTATTTTCGACACCCTAAAAATTTGCTTTTTTTTCGAGATTTTAAGTTTTGGAAAGTCAAATAATAACATATTAAGCACTTAGGAGTCATTTGATTTATTTTTCGGTCACTTATTTTAGCTTATTTTGAGACGTCGTTTTTCGGGACTACATTTTCGAGACCCTAAAAATTTACTTTTCTTCGATATTTTAAGCTTTGGGAAGTCAAATAATAACATATTAAGCACTTAGGAGTCATTTGATTTGTTTTTCGGTCACTTATTTTAGCTTATTTTTAGACGTCGTTTTTCGGGGCTCCATTTTCGAGACCTTAAAAATTTGCTTTTTTCGAGATTTAAAGCTTTAGGAAGTCAAATAATAACATATTAAGCACTTAGAAGTCATTTGATTTGTTTTTCGGTCCCTTATTTTAGCTTATTTTGAGACGTCGTTTTTCGGGACTACATTTTCGAGACCCTAAAAATTTGCCTTTTTTCGAGATTTTAAGCTTTGGGAAGTTAAATAATAACATATTAAGCACTTAGGAGTCATTTGATTTGTTTTTCGGTCACTTATTTTTGCATATTTTGAGACGTCGTTTTTCGGGGCTCAATTTTCGAGACCGGATTTTTTTGCTTTTTTCGAGATTTAAAGCTTTGGGAAGTCAAATAATAACATATTAAGCACTTAGGAGTCATTTGATTTGTTTTTCGATCACTTATTTTAGTTTATTTTGAGACGTCGTTTTTCTGGGCTACATTTTCCAGACCCTAAAAATTTGCTTTTTTCGATATTTAAAGCTTTGGGAAGTTAAATAATAACATATTAAGCACTTAGGAGTCATTTGATTTATTTTTCGGTCACTTATTTTAGCATATTTGTAGACGTCGTTTTTCGGGGCTCTATTTTCGAGACACTAAAAATTTGCTTTTTTTTGAGATTTAAAGTTTTGGGAAGTCAAATAATAACATTTTGAGCACTTAGCAGTCAGTTGGTTTTTTTTTCGGTTACTTAGTTTAGCTTATTTTGAGACGTCGTTTTTCGTGGCTCCATTTTCGAGACCGAATTTTTTTGCTTTTTTCGTGATTTAAAGCTTATGGAAGTCAAATAATAACATATTAAACACTTAAGAGTCATTTGCTTTGTTTTTCCGTCACTTATTTTTGCTTATATTGAGATATCGTTTTTCGGGGCTCGATTTTCGAGACCCTAAAAATTTTCTTTTTTTCGAGATTTAAAGTTTTGGGAAGTCAAATAATAACATATTAAGCACTTACGAGTCATTTGATTTGTTTTTCGGTCACTTATTTTAGCATATTTTGAGACATCGTTTTTCGAGGCTACATTTTCGAGACCGAAAATTTTTGCTTTTTTCGAAATTTAAAGCTTTGGGAAGTCAAATAATAACATATTAAGCACTTAGGAGTCATTTGATTTGTTTTTCGGTCACTTATTTTAGCTTATTTTGAGACGTCGTTTTTCGGGGCTCTATTTTCGAGACCCTAAAAATTTGCTTTTTTTTCGAGATTTTAAGTTTTGGAAAGTCAAATAATAACATATTAAGCACTTAGGAGTCATTTGATTTATTTTTCGGTAACTTATTTTAGCTTATTTTGAGACGTCGTTTTTCGGGACTACATTTTCGAGACCCTAAAAATTTACTTTTTTTCGAGATTTTAAGCTTTGGGAAGTCAAATAATAACATATTAAGCACTTAGGAGTCATTTGATTTGTTTTTCGGTCACTTATTTTAGCTTATTTTTAGACGTCTTTTTTCGGGGCTCCATTTCCGAGACCTTAAAAATTTGCTTTTTTCGAGATTTAAAGCTTTAGGAAGTCAAATAATAACATATTAAGCACTTAGGAGTCATTTGATTTGTTTTTCGGTCCCTTATTTTAGCTTATTTTGAGACGTCGTTTTTCGGGACTACATTTTCGAGACCCTAAAAATTTGCCTTTTTTCGAGATTTTAAGCTTTGGGAAGTTAAATAATAACATATTAAGCACTTAGGAGTCATTTGATTTGTTTTTCGGTCACTTATTTTAGCATATTTTGAGACGTCGTTTTTCGGGGCTCTATTTTCGAGACCGAATTTTTTTGCTTTTTTCGAGATTTAAAGCTTTGGGAAGTCAAATAATAACATATTAAGCACTTAAGAGTCATTTGATTTGTTTTTCGGTCACTTATTTTAGCTTATTTAAAGAAGTCGTTTTTCGGGGCAATGTTTTCGAGACCCTAAAAATGTGTTCTTTTTTCGAGATTTAAAGCTTTTGAAAATCAAATAATAACATATTAATCACTTATGAGTCATTTGATTTGTTTTTCAGTCACTTATTTTAGCTTATTTTGAGACGTCGTTTTTCTGGGCTACATTTTCGAGACACTAAAAATTTGCTTTTTTTCGATATTTAAAGCTTTAGGAAGTTAAATAATAACATATTAAGCACTTAGGAGTCATTTGATTTGTTTTTCGGTCACTTATTTTTGCATATTTTGAGACGTCGTTTTTCGGGGCTCTATTTTCGAGACCGGATTTTTTTGCTTTTTTCGAGATTTAAAGCTTTGGGAAGTCAAATAATAACATATTAAGCACTTAGGAGTCATTTGATTTGTTTTTCGATCACTTATTTTAGTTTATTTTGAGACGTCGTTTTTCTGGGCTACATTTTCCAGACCCTAAAAATTTGCTTTTTTCGATATTTAAAGCTTTGGGAAGTTAAATAATAACATATTAAGCACTTAAGAGTCATTTGATTTATTTTTCGGTCACTTATTTTAGCATATTTTGAGACGTCGTTTTTCGGGGGCTCTATTTTCGAGACCGAATTTTTTTGCTTTTTTCGAGATTTAAAGCTTTGGGAAGTCAAATAATAACATATTAATCACTTAGGAGTCATTTGATTTGTTTTTCGATCACTTATTTTAGTTTATTTTGAGACGTCGTTTTTCAGGACTACATTTTCGAGTCCCTAAAAATTTACTTTTCTTCGAGATTTTAAGCTTTGGGAAGTCAAATAATAACATATTAAGCACTTACGAGTCATTTGATTTGTTTTTCGGTCACTTATTTTAGCTTATTTTGAGACGTCGTTTTTCTGGGCTACATTTTCGAGACCCTAAAAATTTGCTTTTTTCTCGAGATTTTAAGTTTTGGAAAGTCAAATAATAACATATTAAGCACTTAGGAGTCATTTGATTTATTTTTCGGTCACTTATTTTAGCTTATTTTGAGACGTCGTTTTTCGGGACTACATTTTCAAGTCCCTAAAAATTTACTTTTCTTCGAGATTTTAAGCTTTGGGAAGTCAAATAATAACATATTAAGCACTTACGAGTCATTTGATTTGTTTTTCGGTCACTTATTTTAGCTTATTTTGAGACGTCGTTTTTCTGGGCTACATTTTCGAGACCCTAAAAATTTGCTTTTTTTCGATATTTAAAGCTTTGGGAAGTTAAATAATAACATATTAAGCACTTAGGAGTCATTTGATTTGTTTTTCGGTCACTTATTTTAGCATATTTTTAGACGTCGTTTTTCGGGGCTCTATTTTCGAGACCGAATTTTTTTGCTTTTTTCGAGATTTAAAGCTTTGGGAAGTCAAATAATAACATATTAATCACTTAGGAGTCATTTGATTTGTTTTTCGATCACTTATTTTAGTTTATTTTGAGACGTCGTTTTTCTGGGCTACATTTTCCAGACCCTAAAAATTTGCTTTTTTCGATATTTAAAGCTTTGGGAAGTTAAATAATAACATATTAAGCACTTAGGAGTCATTTGATTTATTTTTCGGTCACTTATTTTAGCATATTTTGAGACGTCGTTTTTCGGGGCTCTATTTTCGAGACCCTAAAAATTTGCTTTTTTTTGAGATTTAAAGTTTTGAGAAGTCAAATAATAACATTTTGAGCACTTAGCAGTCAGTTGGTTTTTTTTTCGGTTACTTAGTTTAGCTTATTTTGAGACGTCGTTTTTCGTGGCTCCATTTTCGAGACCGAATTTTTTTGCTTTTTTCGTGATTTAAAGCTTATGGAAGTCAAATAATAACATATTAAACACTTAAGAGTCATTTGCTTTGTTTTTCCGTCACTTATTTTTGCTTATATTGAGATATCGTTTTTCGGGGCTCGATTTTCGAGACCCTAAAAATTTTCTTTTTTTCGAGATTTAAAGTTTTGGGAAGTCAAATAATAACATATTAAGCACTTACGAGTCATTTGATTTGTTTTTCGGTCACTTATTTTAGCATATTTTGAGACATCGTTTTTCGAGGCTCCATTTTCGAGACCGAAAATTTTTGCTTTTTTCGAAATTTAAAGCTTTGGGAAGTCAAATAATAACATATTAAGCACTTAGGAGTCATTTGATTTGTTTTTCGGTCACTTATTTTAGCTTATTTTGAGACGTCGTTTTTCGGGGCTCTATTTTCGAGACCCTAAAAATTTGCTTTTTTTTCGAGATTTTAAGCTTTGGAAAGTCAAATAATAACATATTAAGCACTTAGGAGTCATTTGATTTATTTTTCGGTAACTTATTTTAGCTTATTTTGAGACGTCGTTTTTCGGGACTACATTTTCGAGACCCTAAAAATTTACTTTTTTTCGAGATTTTAAGCTTTGGGAAGTCAAATAATAACATATTAAGCACTTAGGAGTCATTTGATTTGTTTTTCGGTCACTTATTTTAGCATATTTTGAGACGTCGTTTTTCGGGGCTCTATTTTCGAGACCGAATTTTTTTGCTTTTTTCGAGATTTAAAGCTTTGGGAAGTCAAATAATAACATATTAAGCACTTAGGAGTCATTTGATTTGTTTTTCGATCACTTCTTTTAGTTTATTTTGAGACGTCGTTTTTCTGGGCTACATTTTCGAGACCTTAAAAATTTGCTTTTTTCGATATTTAAAGCTTTGGGAAGTTAAATAATAATATATTAAGCACTTATGAGTCATTTGATTTATTTTTCGGTCATTTATTTAAGCATATTTTGAGACGTCGTTTTTCGGGGCTCTATTTTCGAGACCCTAAAAATTTGCTTTTTTTCGATATTTAAAGCTTTGGGAAGTTAAATAATAACATATTAAGCACTTAGGAGTCATTTGATTTGTTTTCCGGTCACTTATTTTAGCATATTTAGAGACGTCGTTTTTCGGGGCTCTATTTTCGACACCCTAAAAATTTGCTTTTTTTTCGAGATTTTAAGTTTTGGAAAGTCAAATAATAACATATTAAGCACTTAGGAGTCATTTGATTTATTTTTCGGTCACTTATTTTAGCTTATTTTGAGACGTCGTTTTTTGGGACTACATTTTCGAGACCCTAAAAATTTACTTTTTTTCGAGATTTTAAGCTTTGGGAAGTAAAATAATAACATATTAAGCACTTAGGAGTCATTTGATTTGTTTTTCGGTCACTTATTTTAGCTTATTTTTAGACGTCGTTTTTCGGGGCTCCATTTTCGAGACCTTAAAAATTTGTTTTTTTCGAGATTTAAAGCTTTAGGAAGTCAAATAATAACATATTAAGCACTTAGAAGTCATTTGATTTGTTTTTCGGTCCCTTATTTTAGCTTATTTTGAGACGTCGTTTTTCGGGACTACATTTTCGAGACCCTAAAAATTTGCCTTTTTTCGAGATTTTAAGCTTTGGGAAGTTAAATAATAACATATTAAGCACTTAGGAGTCATTTGATTTGTTTTTCGGTCACTTATTTTTGCATATTTTGAGACGTCGTTTTTCGGGGCTCAATTTTCGAGACCGGATTTTTTTGCTTTTTTCGAGATTTAAAGCTTTGGGAAGTCAAATAATAACATATTAAGCACTTAGGAGTCATTTGATTTGTTTTTCGATCACTTATTTTAGTTTATTTTGAGACGTCGTTTTTCTGGGCTACATTTTCCAGACCCTAAAAATTTGCTTTTTTCGATATTTAAAGCTTTGGGAAGTTAAATAATAACATATTAAGCACTTAGGAGTCATTTGATTTATTTTTCGGTCACTTATTTTAGCATATTTGTAGACGTCGTTTTTCGGGGCTCTATTTTCGAGACCCTAAAAATTTGCTTTTTTTCGAGATTTAAAGTTTTGGGAAGTCAAATAATAACATTTTGAGCACTTAGCAGTCAGTTGGTTTTTTTTTCGGTTACTTAGTTTAGCTTATTTTGAGACGTCGTTTTTCGTGGCTCCATTTTCGAGACCGAATTTTTTTGCTTTTTTCGTGATTTAAAGCTTATGGAAGTCAAATAATAACATATTAAACACATAAGAGTCATTTGCTTTGTTTTTCCGTCACTTATTTTTGCTTATATTGAGATATCGTTTTTCGGGGCTCGATTTTCGAGACCCTAAAAATTTTCTTTTTTTCGAGATTTAAAGTTTTGGGAAGTCAAATAATAACATATTAAGCACTTACGAGTCATTTGATTTGTTTTTCGGTCACTTATTTTAGCATATTTTGAGACATCGTTTTTCGAGGCTACATTTTCGAGACCGAAAATTTTTGCTTTTTTCGAAATTTAAAGCTTTGGGAAGTCAAATAATAACATATTAAGCACTTAGGAGTCATTTGATTTGTTTTTCGGTCACTTATTTTAGCTTATTTTGAGACGTCGTTTTTCGGGGCTCTATTTTCGAGACCCTAAAAATTTGCTTTTTTTTCGAGATTTTAAGTTTTGGAAAGTCAAATAATAACATATTAAGCACTTAGGAGTCATTTGATTTATTTTTCGGTAACTTATTTTAGCTTATTTTGAGACGTCGTTTTTCGGGACTACATTTTCGAGACCCTAAAAATTTACTTTTTTTCGAGATTTTAAGCTTTGGGAAGTCAAATAATAACATATTAAGCACTTAGGAGTCATTTGATTTGTTTTTCGGTCACTTATTTTAGCTTATTTTTAGACGTCTTTTTTCGGGGCTCCATTTCCGAGACCTTAAAAATTTGCTTTTTTCGAGATTTAAAGCTTTAGGAAGTCAAATAATAACATATTAAGCACTTAGGAGTCATTTGATTTGTTTTTCGGTCCCTTATTTTAGCTTATTTTGAGACGTCGTTTTTCGGGACTACATTTTCGAGACCCTAAAAATTTGCCTTTTTTCGAGATTTTAAGCTTTGGGAAGTTAAATAATAACATATTAAGCACTTAGGAGTCATTTGATTTGTTTTTCGGTCACTTATTTTAGCATATTTTGAGACGTCGTTTTTCGGGGCTCTATTTTCGAGACCGAATTTTTTTGCTTTTTTCGAGATTTAAAGCTTTGGGAAGTCAAATAATAACATATTAAGCACTTAAGAGTCATTTGATTTGTTTTTCGGTCACTTATTTTAGCTTATTTAAAGAAGTCGTTTTTCGGGGCAATGTTTTCGAGACCCTAAAAATGTGTTCTTTTTTCGAGATTTAAAGCTTTTGAAAATCAAATAATAACATATTAATCACTTATGAGTCATTTGATTTGTTTTTCAGTCACTTATTTTAGCTTATTTTGAGACGTCGTTTTTCTGGGCTACATTTTCGAGACACTAAAAATTTGCTTTTTTTCGATATTTAAAGCTTTAGGAAGTTAAATAATAACATATTAAGCACTTAGGAGTCATTTGATTTGTTTTTCGGTCACTTATTTTTGCATATTTTGAGACGTCGTTTTTCGGGGCTCTATTTTCGAGACCGGATTTTTTTGCTTTTTTCGAGATTTAAAGCTTTGGGAAGTCAAATAATAACATATTAAGCACTTAGGAGTCATTTGATTTGTTTTTCGATCACTTATTTTAGTTTATTTTGAGACGTCGTTTTTCTGGGCTACATTTTCCAGACCCTAAAAATTTGCTTTTTTCGATATTTAAAGCTTTGGGAAGTTAAATAATAACATATTAAGCACTTAAGAGTCATTTGATTTATTTTTCGGTCACTTATTTTAGCATATTTTGAGACGTCGTTTTTCGGGGGCTCTATTTTCGAGACCGAATTTTTTTGCTTTTTTCGAGATTTAAAGCTTTGGGAAGTCAAATAATAACATATTAATCACTTAGGAGTCATTTGATTTGTTTTTCGATCACTTATTTTAGTTTATTTTGAGACGTCGTTTTTCGGGACTACATTTTCGAGTCCCTAAAAATTTACTTTTCTTCGAGATTTTAAGCTTTGGGAAGTCAAATAATAACATATTAAGCACTTACGAGTCATTTGATTTGTTTTTCGGTCACTTATTTTAGCTTATTTTGAGACGTCGTTTTTCTGGGCTACATTTTCGAGACCCTAAAAATTTGCTTTTTTCTCGAGATTTTAAGTTTTGGAAAGTCAAATAATAACATATTAAGCACTTAGGAGTCATTTGATTTATTTTTCGGTCACTTATTTTAGCTTATTTTGAGACGTCGTTTTTCGGGACTACATTTTCAAGTCCCTAAAAATTTACTTTTCTTCGAGATTTTAAGCTTTGGGAAGTCAAATAATAACATATTAAGCACTTACGAGTCATTTGATTTGTTTTTCGGTCACTTATTTTAGCTTATTTTGAGACGTCGTTTTTCTGGGCTACATTTTCGAGACCCTAAAAATTTGCTTTTTTTCGATATTTAAAGCTTTGGGAAGTTAAATAATAACATATTAAGCACTTAGGAGTCATTTGATTTGTTTTTCGGTCACTTATTTTAGCATATTTTGAGACGTCGTATTTCGGGGCTCTATTTTCGAGACCGAATTTTTTTGCTTTTTTCGAGATTTAAAGCTTTGGGAAGTCAAATAATAACATATTAATCACTTAGGAGTCATTTGATTTGTTTTTCGATCACTTATTTTAGTTTATTTTGAGACGTCGTTTTTCTGGGCTACATTTTCGAGACCTTAAAAATTTGCTTTTTTCGATATTTAAAGATTTGGGAAGTTAAATAATAATATATTAAGCAATTAGGAGTCATTTGATTTATTTTTCGGTCACTTATTTTAGCATATTTTGAGACGTCGTTTTTCGGGGCTCTATTTTCGAGACCCTAAAAATTTGCTTTTTTTCGATATTTAAAGCTTTGGGAAGTTAAATAATAACATATTAATCACTTAGGAGTCATTTGATTTGTTTTTCGGTCCCTTATTTTAGCATATTTAGAGACGTCGTTTTTCGGGGCTCTATTTTCGAGACCCTAAAAATTTGCTTTTTTTTCGAGATTTTAAGTTTTGGAAAGTCAAATAATAACATATTAAGCACTTAGGAGTCATTTGATTTATTTTTCGGTCACTTATTTTAGCTTATTTTGAGACGTCGTTTTTCGGGACTACATTTTCGAGACCCTAAAAATTTACTTTTCTTCGATATTTTAAGCTTTGGGAAGTCAAATAATAACATATTAAGCACTTAGGAGTCATTTGATTTGTTTTTCGGTCACTTATTTTAGCTTATTTTTAGACGTCGTTTTTCGGGGCTCCATTTTCGAGACCTTAAAAATTTGTTTTTTTCGAGATTTAAAGCTTTAGGAAGTCAAATAATAACATATTAAGCACTTAGAAGTCATTTGATTTGTTTTTCGGTCCCTTATTTTAGCTTATTTTGAGACGTCGTTTTTCGGGACTACATTTTCGAGACCCTAAAAATTTGCCTTTTTTCGAGATTTTAAGCTTTGGGAAGTTAAATAATAACATATTAAGCACTTAGGAGTCATTTGATTTGTTTTTCGGTCACTTATTTTTGCATATTTTGAGACGTCGTTTTTCGGGGCTCAATTTTCGAGACCGGATTTTTTTGCTTTTTTCGAGATTTAAAGCTTTGGGAAGTCAAATAATAACATATTAAGCACTTAGGAGTCATTTGATTTGTTTTTCGATCACTTATTTTAGTTTATTTTGAGACGTCGTTTTTCTGGGCTACATTTTCCAGACCCTAAAAATTTGCTTTTTTCGATATTTAAAGCTTTGGGAAGTTAAATAATAACATATTAAGCACTTAGGAGTCATTTGATTTATTTTTCGGTCACTTATTTTAGCATATTTTGAGACGTCGTTTTTCGGGGCTCTATTTTCGAGACCCTAAAAATTTGCTTTTTTTTGAGATTTAAAGTTTTGAGAAGTCAAATAATAACATTTTGAGCACTTAGCAGTCAGTTGGTTTTTTTTTCGGTTACTTAGTTTAGCTTATTTTGAGACGTCGTTTTTCGTGGCTCCATTTTCGAGACCGAATTTTTTTGCTTTTTTCGTGATTTAAAGCTTATGGAAGTCAAATAATAACATATTAAACACTTAAGAGTCACTTGCTTTGTTTTTCCGTCACTTATTTTTGCTTATATTGAGATATCGTTTTTCGGGGCTCGATTTTCGAGACCCTAAAAATTTTCTTTTTTTCGAGATTTAAAGTTTTGGGAAGTCAAATAATAACATATTAAGCACTTACGAGTCATTTGATTTGTTTTTCGGTCACTTATTTTAGCATATTTTGAGACATCGTTTTTCGAGGCTCCATTTTCAAGACCGAAAATTTTTGCTTTTTTCGAAATTTAAAGCTTTGGGAAGTCAAATAATAACATATTAAGCACTTAGGAGTCATTTGATTTGTTTTTCGGTCACTTATTTTAGCTTATTTTGAGACGTCGTTTTTCGGGGCTCTATTTTCGAGACCCTAAAAATTTGCTTTTTTTTCGAGATTTTAAGCTTTGGAAAGTCAAATAATAACATATTAAGCACTTAGGAGTCATTTGATTTATTTTTCGGTAACTTATTTTAGCTTATTTTGAGACGTCGTTTTTCGGGACTACATTTTCGAGACCCTAAAAATTTACTTTTTTTCGAGATTTTAAGCTTTGGGAAGTCAAATAATAACATATTAAGCACTTAGGAGTCATTTGATTTGTTTTTCGGTCACTTATTTTAGCATATTTTGAGACGTCGTTTTTCGGGGCTCTATTTTCGAGACCGAATTTTTTTGCTTTTTTCGAGATTTAAAGCTTTGGGAAGTCAAATAATAACATATTAATCACTTAGGAGTCATTTGATTTGTTTTTCGATCACTTCTTTTAGTTTATTTTGAGACGTCGTTTTTCTGGGCTACATTTTCGAGACCTTAAAAATTTGCTTTTTTCGATATTTAAAGCTTTGGGAAGTTAAATAATAATATATTAAGCACTTAGGAGTCATTTGATTTATTTTCTGTCACTTATTTTAGCATATTTTGAGACGTCGTTTTTCGGGGCTCTATTTTCGAGACCCTAAAAATTTGCTTTTTTTCGATATTTAAAGCTTTGGGAAGTTAAATAATAACATATTAAGCACTTAGGAGTCATTTGATTTGTTTTTCGGTCCCTTATTTTAGCATATTTAGAGACGTCGTTTTTCGGGGCTCTATTTTCGAGACCCTAAAAATTTGCTTTTTTTTCGAGATTTTAAGTTTTGGAAAGTCAAATAATAACATATTAAGCACTTAGGAGTCATTTGATTTATTTTTCGGTCACTTATTTTAGCTTATTTTGAGACGTCGTTTTTCGGGACTACATTTTCGAGACCCTAAAAATTTACTTTTCTTCGATATTTTAAGCTTTGGGAAGTCAAATAATAACATATTAAGCACTTAGGAGTCATTTGATTTGTTTTTCGGTCACTTATTTTAGCTTATTTTTAGACGTCGTTTTTCGGGGCTCCATTTTCGAGACCTTAAAAATTTGTCTTTTTCGAGATTTAAAGCTTTAGGAAGTCAAATAATAACATATTAAGCACTTAGAAGTCATTTGATTTGTTTTTCGGTCCCTTATTTTAGCTTATTTTGAGACGTCGTTTTTCGGGACTACATTTTCGAGACCCTAAAAATTTGCCTTTTTTCGAGATTTTAAGCTTTGGGAAGTTAAATAATAACATATTAAGCACTTAGGAGTCATTTGATTTGTTTTTCGGTCACTTATTTTTGCATATTTTGAGACGTCGTTTTTCGGGGCTCAATTTTCGAGACCGGATTTTTTTGCTTTTTTCGAGATTTAAAGCTTTGGGAAGTCAAATAATAACATATTAAGCACTTAGGAGTCATTTGATTTGTTTTTCGATCACTTATTTTAGTTTATTTTGAGACGTCGTTTTTCTGGGCTACATTTTCCAGACCCTAAAAATTTGCTTTTTTCGATATTTAAAGCTTTGGGAAGTTAAATAATAACATATTAAGCACTTAGGAGTCATTTGATTTATTTTTCGGTCACTTATTTTAGCATATTTGTAGACGTCGTTTTTCGGGGCTCTATTTTCGAGACCCTAAAAATTTGCTTTTTTTTGAGATTTAAAGTTTTGGGAAGTCAAATAATAACATTTTGAGCACTTAGCAGTCAGTTGGTTTTTTTTTCGGTTACTTAGTTTAGCTTATTTTGAGACGTCGTTTTTCGTGGCTCCATTTTCGAGACCGAATTTTTTTGCTTTTTTCGTGATTTAAAGCTTATGGAAGTCAAATAATAACATATTAAACACTTAAGAGTCATTTGCTTTGTTTTTCCGTCACTTATTTTTGCTTATATTGAGATATCGTTTTTCGGGGCTCGATTTTCGAGACCCTAAAAATTTTCTTTTTTTCGAGATTTAAAGTTTTGGGAAGTCAAATAATAACATATTAAGCACTTACGAGTCATTTGATTTGTTTTTCGGTCACTTATTTTAGCATATTTTGAGACATCGTTTTTCGAGGCTACATTTTCGAGACCGAAAATTTTTGCTTTTTTCGAAATTTAAAGCTTTGGGAAGTCAAATAATAACATATTAAGCACTTAGGAGTCATTTTATTTGTTTTTCGGTCACTTATTTTAGCTTATTTTGAGACGTCGTTTTTCGGGGCTCTATTTTCGAGACCCTAAAAATTTGCTTTTTTTTCGAGATTTTAAGTTTTGGAAAGTCAAATAATAACATATTAAGCACTTAGGAGTCATTTGATTTATTTTTCGGTAACTTATTTTAGCTTATTTTGAGACGTCGTTTTTCGGGACTACATTTTCGAGACCCTAAAAATTTACTTTTTTTCGAGATTTTAAGCTTTGGGAAGTCAAATAATAACATATTAAGCACTTAGGAGTCATTTGATTTGTTTTTCGGTCACTTATTTTAGCTTATTTTTAGACGTCTTTTTTCGGGGCTCCATTTCCGAGACCTTAAAAATTTGCTTTTTTCGAGATTTAAAGCTTTAGGAAGTCAAATAATAACATATTAAGCACTTAGGAGTCATTTGATTTGTTTTTCGGTCCCTTATTTTAGCTTATTTTGAGACGTCGTTTTTCGGGACTACATTTTCGAGACCCTAAAAATTTGCCTTTTTTCGAGATTTTAAGCTTTGGGAAGTTAAATAATAACATATTAAGCACTTAGGAGTCATTTGATTTGTTTTTCGGTCACTTATTTTAGCATATTTTGAGACGTCGTTTTTCGGGGCTCTATTTTCGAGACCGAATTTTTTTGCTTTTTTCGAGATTTAAAGCTTTGGGAAGTCAAATAATAACATATTAAGCACTTAAGAGTCATTTGATTTGTTTTTCGGTCACTTATTTTAGCTTATTTAAAGAAGTCGTTTTTCGGGGCAATGTTTTCGAGACCCTAAAAATGTGTTCTTTTTTCGAGATTTAAAGCTTTTGAAAATCAAATAATAACATATTAATCACTTATGAGTCATTTGATTTGTTTTTCAGTCACTTATTTTAGCTTATTTTGAGACGTCGTTTTTCTGGGCTACATTTTCGAGACACTAAAAATTTGCTTTTTTTCGATATTTAAAGCTTTAGGAAGTTAAATAATAACATATTAAGCACTTAGGAGTCATTTGATTTGTTTTTCGGTCACTTATTTTTGCATATTTTGAGACGTCGTTTTTCGGGGCTCTATTTTCGAGACCGGATTTTTTTGCTTTTTTCGAGATTTAAAGCTTTGGGAAGTCAAATAATAACATATTAAGCACTTAGGAGTCATTTGATTTGTTTTTCGATCACTTATTTTAGTTTATTTTGAGACGTCGTTTTTCTGGGCTACATTTTCCAGACCCTAAAAATTTGCTTTTTTCGATATTTAAAGCTTTGGGAAGTTAAATAATAACATATTAAGCACTTAAGAGTCATTTGATTTATTTTTCGGTCACTTATTTTAGCATATTTTGAGACGTCGTTTTTCGGGGGCTCTATTTTCGAGACCGAATTTTTTTGCTTTTTTCGAGATTTAAAGCTTTGGGAAGTCAAATAATAACATATTAATCACTTAGGAGTCATTTGATTTGTTTTTCGATCACTTATTTTAGTTTATTTTGAGACGTCGTTTTTCGGGACTACATTTTCGAGACCCTAAAAATTTACTTTTCTTCGAGATTTTAAGCTTTGGGAAGTCAAATAATAACATATTAAGCACTTACGAGTCATTTGATTTGTTTTTCGGTCACTTATTTTAGCTTATTTTGAGACGTCGTTTTTCTGGGCTACATTTTCGAGACCCTAAAAATTTGCTTTTTTCTCGAGATTTTAAGTTTTGGAAAGTCAAATAATAACATATTAAGCACTTAGGAGTCATTTGATTTATTTTTCGGTCACTTATTTTAGCTTATTTTGAGACGTCGTTTTTCGGGACTACATTTTCAAGTCCCTAAAAATTTACTTTTCTTCGAGATTTTAAGCTTTGGGAAGTCAAATAATAACATATTAAGCACTTACGAGTCATTTGATTTGTTTTTCGGTCACTTATTTTAGCTTATTTTGAGACGTCGTTTTTCTGGGCTACATTTTCGAGACCCTAAAAATTTGCTTTTTTTCGATATTTAAAGCTTTGGGAAGTTAAATAATAACATATTAAGCACTTAGGAGTCATTTGATTTGTTTTTCGGTCACTTATTTTAGCATATTTTGAGACGTCGTTTTTCGGGGCTCTATTTTCGAGACCGAATTTTTTTGCTTTTTTCGAGATTTAAAGCTTTGGGAAGTCAAATAATAACATATTAATCACTTAGGAGTCATTTGATTTGTTTTTCGATCACTTATTTTAGTTTATTTTGAGACGTCGTTTTTCTGGGCTACATTTTCGAGACCTTAAAAATTTGCTTTTTTCGATATTTAAAGCTTTGGGAAGTTAAATAATAATATATTAAGCAATTAGGAGTCATTTTATTTATTTTTCGGTCACTTATTTTAGCATATTTTGAGACGTCGTTTTTCGGGGCTCTATTTTCGAGACCCTAAAAATTTGCTTTTTTTCGATATTTAAAGCTTTGGGAAGTTAAATAATAACATATTAATCACTTAGGAGTCATTTGATTTGTTTTTCGGTCCCTTATTTTAGCATATTTAGAGACGTCGTTTTTCGGGGCTCTATTTTCGAGACCCTAAAAATTTGCTTTTTTTTCGAGATTTTAAGTTTTGGAAAGTCAAATAATAACATATTAAGCACTTAGGAGTCATTTGATTTATTTTTCGGTCACTTATTTTAGCTTATTTTGAGACGTCGTTTTTCGGGACTACATTTTCGAGACCCTAAAAATTTACTTTTCTTCGATATTTTAAGCTTTGGGAAGTCAAATAATAACATATTAAGCACTTAGGAGTCATTTGATTTGTTTTTCGGTCACTTATTTTAGCTTATTTTTAGACGTCGTTTTTCGGGGCTCCATTTTCGAGACCTTAAAAATTTGTTTTTTTCGAGATTTAAAGCTTTAGGAAGTCAAATAATAACATATTAAGCACTTAGAAGTCATTTGATTTGTTTTTCGGTCCCTTATTTTAGCTTATTTTGAGACGTCGTTTTTCGGGACTACATTTTCGAGACCCTAAAAATTTGCCTTTTTTCGAGATTTTAAGCTTTGGGAAGTTAAATAATAACATATTAAGCACTTAGGAGTCATTTGATTTGTTTTTCGGTCACTTATTTTTGCATATTTTGAGACGTCGTTTTTCGGGGCTCAATTTTCGAGACCGGATTTTTTTGCTTTTTTCGAGATTTAAAGCTTTGGGAAGTCAAATAATAACATATTAAGCACTTAGGAATCATTTGATTTGTTTTTCGATCACTTATTTTAGTTTATTTTGAGACGTCGTTTTTCTGGGCTACATTTTCCAGACCCTAAAAATTTGCTTTTTTCGATATTTAAAGCTTTGGGAAGTTAAATAATAACATATTAAGCACTTAGGAGTCATTTGATTTATTTTTCGGTCACTTATTTTAGCATATTTTGAGACGTCGTTTTTCGGGGCTCTATTTTCGAGACCCTAAAAATTTGCTTTTTTTTGAGATTTAAAGTTTTGAGAAGTCAAATAATAACATTTTGAGCACTTAGCAGTCAGTTGGTTTTTTTTTCGGTTACTTAGTTTAGCTTATTTTGAGACGTCGTTTTTCGTGGCTCCATTTTCGAGACCGAATTTTTTTGCTTTTTTCGTGATTTAAAGCTTATGGAAGTCAAATAATAACATATTAAACACTTAAGAGTCATTTGCTTTGTTTTTCCGTCACTTATTTTTGCTTATATTGAGATATCGTTTTTCGGGGCTCGATTTTCGAGACCCTAAAAATTTTCTTTTTTTCGAGATTTAAAGTTTTGGGAAGTCAAATAATAACATATTAAGCACTTACGAGTCATTTGATTTGTTTTTCGGTCACTTATTTTAGCATATTTTGAGACATCGTTTTTCGAGGCTCCATTTTCGAGACCGAAAATTTTTGCTTTTTTCGAAATTTAAAGCTTTGGGAAGTCAAATAATAACATATTAAGCACTTAGGAGTCATTTGATTTGTTTTTCGGTCACTTATTTTAGCTTATTTTGAGACGTCGTTTTTCGGGGCTCTATTTTCGAGACCCTAAAAATTTGCTTTTTTTTCGAGATTTTAAGCTTTGGAAAGTCAAATAATAACATATTAAGCACTTAGGAGTCATTTGATTTATTTTTCGGTAACTTATTTTAGCTTATTTTGAGACGTCGTTTTTCGGGACTACATTTTCGAGACCCTAAAAATTTACTTTTTTTCGAGATTTTAAGCTTTGGGAAGTCAAATAATAACATATTAAGCACTTAGGAGTCATTTGATTTGTTTTTCGGTCACTTATTTTAGCTTATTTTTAGACGTCTTTTTTCGGGGCTCCATTTTCGAGACCTTAAAAATTTGCTTTTTTCGAGATTTAAAGCTTTAGGAAGTCAAATAATAACATATTAAGCACTTAGGAGTCATTTGATTTGTTTTTCGGTCCCTTATTTTAGCTTATTTTGAGACGTCGTTTTTCGGGACTACATTTTCGAGACCCTAAAAATTTGCCTTTTTTCGAGATTTTAAGCTTTGGGAAGTTAAATAATAACATATTAAGCACTTAGGAGTCATTTTATTTGTTTTTCGGTCACTTATTTTAGCATATTTTGAGACGTCGTTTTTCGGGGCTCTATTTTCGAGACCGAATTTTTTTGCTTTTTTCGAGATTTAAAGCTTTGGGAAGTCAAATAATAACATATTAAGCACTTAAGAGTCATTTGATTTGTTTTTCGGTCACTTATTTTAGCTTATTTAAAGAAGTCGTTTTTCGGGGCAATGTTTTCGAGACCCTAAAAATGTGTTCTTTTTTCGAGATTTAAAGCTTTGGAAAATCAAATAATAACATATTAATCACTTATGAGTCATTTGATTTGTTTTTCAGTCACTTATTTTAGCTTATTTTGAGACGTCGTTTTTCTGGGCTACATTTTCGAGACACTAAAAATTTGCTTTTTTTCGATATTTAAAGCTTTAGGAAGTTAAATAATAACATATTAAGCACTTAAGAGTCATTTGATTTGTTTTTCGGTCACTTAGTTTAGCTTATTTTGAGACGTCGTTTTTCGGGGCTCTATTTTCGAGACCCTAAAAATTTCCTTTTTTTCGAGATTTAAAGCTTTGGGAAGTCAAATAATAACATATTAAGCACTTAGGAGTCATTTGATTTGTTTTTCGGTCACTTATTTTAGCATATTTTGAGACGTCGTTTTTCGGGGCTCTATTTTCGAGACCGAATTTTTTTGCTTTTTTCGAGATTTAAAGCTTTGGGAAGTCAAATAATAACATATTAAGCACTTAGGAGTCATTTGATTTGTTTTTCGGTCATTATTTTAGCTTATTTTGAGACGTCGTTTTTCTGGGCTACATTTTCGAGAGCCTAAAAATTTGCTTTTTTTCGATATTTAAAGCTTTGGGAAGTTAAATAATAACATATTAAGCACTTAGGAGTCATTTGATTTGTTTTTCGGTCACTTATTTTAGCATATTTAGAGACGTCGTTTTTCGGGGCTCCATTTTCGAGACCCTAAAAATTTGCTTTTTTTTCGAGATTTTAAGTTTTGGAAAGTCAAATAATAACATATTAAGCACTTAGGAGTCATTTGATTTATTTTTCGGTCACTTATTTTAGCTTATTTTGAGATGTCGTTTTTTGTGACTACATTTTCGAGACCCTAAAAATTTACTTTTTTTCGAGATTTTAAGCTTTGGGAAGTCAAATAATAACATATTAAGCACTTAGGAGTCATTTGATTTGTTTTTTGGTCACTTATTTTAGCTTATTTTTAGACGTCGTTTTTCGGGGCTCCATTTTCGAGACCTTAAAAATTTGCTTTTTTCGAGATTTAAAGCTTTAGGAAGTCAAATAATAACATATTAAGCACTTAGGAGTCATTTGATTTGTTTTTCGGTCCCTTATTTTAGCTTATTTTGAGACGTCGTTTTTCGGGACTACATTCTCGAGACCCTAAAAATTTGCCTTTTTTCGAGATTTTAAGCTTTGGGAAGTTAAATAATAACATATTAAGCACTTAGGAGTCATTTGATTTATTTTTCGGTCACTTATTTTAGCATATTTTGAGACGTCGTTTTTCGGGGCTCTATTTTCGAGACCGGATTTTTTTGCTTTTTTCGAGATTTAAAGCTTTGGGAAGTCAAATAATAACATATTAAGCACTTAGGAGTCATTTGATTTGTTTTTCGATCACTTATTTTAGTTTATTTTGAGACGTCGTTTTTCTAGGCTACATTTTCGAGACCCTAAAAATTTGCTTTTTTCGATATTTAAAGCTTTGGGAAGTTAAATAATAACACATTAAGCACTTAGGAGTCATTTGATTTATTTTTCGGTCACTTATTTTAGCATATTTTGAGACGTCGTTTTTCGGGGCTCTATTTTCGAGACCCTAAAAATTTGCTTTTTTTCGAGATTTAAAGTTTTGGGAAGTCAAAAATAATAACATTTTGAGCACTTAGCAGTCAGTGGGTTTTTTTTTCGGTTACTTAGTTTAGCTTATTTTGAGACGTCGTTTTTCATGGCTCCATTTTTTAGACCGAAATTTTTTGCTTTTTTCGTGATTTAAAGCTTATGGAAGTCAAATAATAATATATTAAACACTTAAGAGTCATTTGCTTTGTTTTTCCGTCACTTATTTTTGCTTATATTGAGATATCGTTTTTCGGGGCTCGATTTTCGAGACCCTAAAAATTTTCTTTTTTTCGAGATTTAAAGTTTTGGGAAGTCAAATAATAACATATTAAGCACTTACGAGTCATTTGATTTGTTTTTCGGTCACTTATTTTAGCATATTTTGAGACGTCGTTTTTCGAGGCTCCATTTTCGAGACCGAAAATTTTTGCTTTTTTCGAAATTTAAAGCTTTGGGAAGTCAAATAATAACATATTAAGCACTTAGGAGTCATTTGATTTGTTTTTCAGTCACTTATTTTAGCTTATTTTGAGACGTCGTTTTTCTGGGCTACATTTTCGAGACACTAAAAATTTGCTTTTTTTTGATATTTAAAGCTTTAGGAAGTTAAATAATAACATATTAAGCACTTAAGAGTCATTTGATTTGTTTTTCGGTCACTTAGTTTAGCTTATTTTGAGACGTCGTTTTTCGGGGCTCTATTTTCGAGACCCTAAAAATTTGATTTTTTTCGAGATTTAAAGTTTTGGGAAGTCAAATAATAACATATTAAGCACTTAGGAGTCATTTGATTTGTTTTTCGGTCCCTTATTTTAGCATATTTTGAGACGTCGTTTTTCGGGGCTCTATTTTCGAGACCGAATTTTTTTGCTTTTTTCGAGATTTAAAGCTTTGGGAAGTCAAATAATAACATATTAAGCACTTAGGAGTCATTTGATTTGTTTTTCGGTCATTATTTTAGCTTATTTTGAGACGTCGTTTTTCTGGGCTACATTTTCGAGACCCTAAAAATTTGCTTTTTTTCGATATTTAAAGCTTTGGGAAGTTAAATAATAACATATTAAGCACTTAGGAGTCATTTGATTTGTTTTTCGGTCACTTATTTTAGCATATTTAGAGACGTCGTTTTTCGGGGCTCCATTTTCGAGACCCTAAAAATTTGCTTTTTTTTCGAGATTTTAAGTTTTGGAAAGTCAAATAATAACATATTAAGCACTTAGGAGTCATTTGATTTATTTTTCGGTTACTTATTTTAGCTTATTTTGAGACGTCGTTTTTTGTGACTACATTTTCGAGACCCTAAAAATTTACTTTTTTTCGAGATTTTAAGCTTTGGGAAGTCAAATAATAACATATTAAGCACTTAGGAGTCATTTGATTTGTTTTTCGGTCACTTATTTTAGCTTATTTTTAGACGTCGTTTTTCGGGGCTCCATTTTCGAGACCTTAAAAATTTGCTTTTTTCGAGATTTAAAGCTTTAGGAAGTCAAATAATAACATATTAAGCACTTAGGAGTCATTTGATTTGTTTTTCGGTCCCTTATTTTAGCTTATTTTGAGACATCGTTTTTGGGACTACATTCTCGAGACCCTAAAAATTTGCCTTTTTTCGAGATTTTAAGCTTTGGGAAGTTAAATAATAACATATTAAGCACTTAGGAGTCATTTGATTTGTTTTTCGATCACTTATTTTAGTTTATTTTGAGACGTCGTTTTTCTAGGCTACATTTTCGAGACCCTAAAAATTTGCTTTTTTCGAGATTTAAAGCTTTGGGAAGTCAAATAATAACATATTAAGCACTTAGGAGTCATTTGATTTATTTTTCGGTAACTTATTTTAGCTTATTTTGAGACGTCGTTTTTCGGGACTACATTTTCGAGACCCTAAAAATTTACTTTTTTTCGAGATTTTAAGCTTTGGGAAGTCAAATAATAACATATTAAGCACTTAGGAGTCATTTGATTTGTTTTTCGGTCACTTATTTTAGCTTATTTTTAGACGTCGTTTTTCGTGGCTCCATTTTCGAGACCGAATTTTTTTGCTTTTTTCGTGATTTAAAGCTTATGGAAGTCAAATAATAACATATTAAACACTTAAGAGTCATTTGCTTTGTTTTTCCGTCACTTATTTTTGCTTATATTGAGATATCGTTTTTCGGGGCTCGATTTTCGAGACCCTAAAAATTTTCTTTTTTTCGAGATTTAAAGTTTTGGGAAGTCAAATAATAACATATTAAGCACTTACGAGTCATTTGATTTGTTTTTCGGTCACTTATTTTAGCATATTTTGAGACATCGTTTTTCGAGGCTACATTTTCGAGACCGAAAATTTTTGCTTTTTTCGAAATTTAAAGCTTTGGGAAGTCAAATAATAACATATTAAGCACTTAGGAGTCATTTGATTTGTTTTTCGGTCACTTATTTTAGCTTATTTTGAGACGTCGTTTTTCGGGGCTCTATTTTCGAGACCCTAAAAATTTGCTTTTTTTTCGAGATTTTAAGTTTTGGAAAGTCAAATAATAACATATTAAGCACTTAGGAGTCATTTGATTTATTTTTCGGTAACTTATTTTAGCTTATTTTGAGACGTCGTTTTTCGGGACTACATTTTCGAGACCCTAAAAATTTACTTTTTTTCGAGATTTTAAGCTTTGGGAAGTCAAATAATAACATATTAAGCACTTAGGAGTCATTTGATTTGTTTTTCGGTCACTTATTTTAGCTTATTTTTAGACGTCTTTTTTCGGGGCTCCATTTCCGAGACCTTAAAAATTTGCTTTTTTCGAGATTTAAAGCTTTAGGAAGTCAAATAATAACATATTAAGCACTTAGGAGTCATTTGATTTGTTTTTCGGTCCCTTATTTTAGCTTATTTTGAGACGTCGTTTTTCGGGACTACATTTTCGAGACCCTAAAAATTTGCCTTTTTTCGAGATTTTAAGCTTTGGGAAGTTAAATAATAACATATTAAGCACTTAGGAGTCATTTGATTTGTTTTTCGGTCACTTATTTTAGCATATTTTGAGACGTCGTTTTTCGGGGCTCTATTTTCGAGACCGAATTTTTTTGCTTTTTTCGAGATTTAAAGCTTTGGGAAGTCAAATAATAACATATTAAGCACTTAAGAGTCATTTGATTTGTTTTTCGGTCACTTATTTTAGCTTATTTAAAGAAGTCGTTTTTCGGGGCAATGTTTTCGAGACCCTAAAAATGTGTTCTTTTTTCGAGATTTAAAGCTTTTGAAAATCAAATAATAACATATTAATCACTTATGAGTCATTTGATTTGTTTTTCAGTCACTTATTTTAGCTTATTTTGAGACGTCGTTTTTCTGGGCTACATTTTCGAGACACTAAAAATTTGCTTTTTTTCGATATTTAAAGCTTTAGGAAGTTAAATAATAACATATTAAGCACTTAGGAGTCATTTGATTTGTTTTTCGGTCACTTATTTTTGCATATTTTGAGACGTCGTTTTTCGGGGCTCTATTTTCGAGACCGGATTTTTTTGCTTTTTTCGAGATTTAAAGCTTTGGGAAGTCAAATAATAACATATTAAGCACTTAGGAGTCATTTGATTTGTTTTTCGATCACTTATTTTAGTTTATTTTGAGACGTCGTTTTTCTGGGCTACATTTTCCAGACCCTAAAAATTTGCTTTTTTCGATATTTAAAGCTTTGGGAAGTTAAATAATAACATATTAAGCACTTAAGAGTCATTTGATTTATTTTTCGGTCACTTATTTTAGCATATTTTGAGACGTCGTTTTTCGGGGGCTCTATTTTCGAGACCGAATTTTTTTGCTTTTTTCGAGATTTAAAGCTTTGGGAAGTCAAATAATAACATATTAATCACTTAGGAGTCATTTGATTTGTTTTTCGATCACTTATTTTAGTTTATTTTGAGACGTCGTTTTTCGGGACTACATTTTCGAGTCCCTAAAAATTTACTTTTCTTCGAGATTTTAAGCTTTGGGAAGTCAAATAATAACATATTAAGCACTTACGAGTCATTTGATTTGTTTTTCGGTCACTTATTTTAGCTTATTTTGAGACGTCGTTTTTCTGGGCTACATTTTCGAGACCCTAAAAATTTGCTTTTTTCTCGAGATTTTAAGTTTTGGAAAGTCAAATAATAACATATTAAGCACTTAGGAGTCATTTGATTTATTTTTCGGTCACTTATTTTAGCTTATTTTGAGACGTCGTTTTTCGGGACTACATTTTCGAGTCCCTAAAAATTTACTTTTCTTCGAGATTTTAAGCTTTGGGAAGTCAAATAATAACATATTAAGCACTTACGAGTCATTTGATTTGTTTTTCGGTCACTTATTTTAGCTTATTTTGAGACGTCGTTTTTCTGGGCTACATTTTCGAGACCCTAAAAATTTGCTTTTTTTCGATATTTAAAGCTTTGGGAAGTTAAATAATAACATATTAAGCACTTAGGAGTCATTTGATTTGTTGTTCGGTCACTTATTTTAGCATATTTTGAGACGTCGTTTTTCGGGGCTCTATTTTCGAGACCGAATTTTTTTGCTTTTTTCGAGATTTAAAGCTTTGGGAAGTCAAATAATAACATATTAATCACTTAGGAGTCATTTGATTTGTTTTTCGATCACTTATTTTAGTTTATTTTGAGACGTCGTTTTTCTGGGCTACATTTTCGAGACCTTAAAAATTTGCTTTTTTCGATATTTAAAGCTTTGGGAAGTTAAATACTAATATATTAAGCAATTAGGAGTCATTTGATTTATTTTTCGGTCACTTATTTTAGCATATTTTGAGACGTCGTTTTTCGGGGCTCTATTTTCGAGACCCTAAAAATTTGCTTTTTTTCGATATTTAAAGCTTTGGGAAGTTAAATAATAACATATTAATCACTTAGGAGTCATTTGATTTGTTTTTCGGTCCCTTATTTTAGCATATTTAGAGACGTCGTTTTTCGGGGCTCTATTTTCGAGACCCTAAAAATTTGCTTTTTTTTCGAGATTTTAAGTTTTGGAAAGTCAAATAATAACATATTAAGCACTTAGGAGTCATTTGATTTATTTTTCGGTCACTTATTTTAGCTTATTTTGAGACGTCGTTTTTCGGGACTACATTTTCGAGACCCTAAAAATTTACTTTTCTTCGATATTTTAAGCTTTGGGAAGTCAAATAATAACATATTAAGCACTTAGGAGTCATTTGATTTGTTTTTCGGTCACTTATTTTAGCTTATTTTTAGACGTCGTTTTTCGGGGCTCCATTTTCGAGACCTTAAAAATTTGTTTTTTTCGAGATTTAAAGCTTTAGGAAGTCAAATAATAACATATTAAGCACTTAGAAGTCATTTGATTTGTTTTTCGGTCCCTTATTTTAGCTTATTTTGAGACGTCGTTTTTCGGGACTACATTTTCGAGACCCTAAAAATTTGCCTTTTTTCGAGATTTTAAGCTTTGGGAAGTTAAATAATAACATATTAAGCACTTAGGAGTCATTTGATTTGTTTTTCGGTCACTTATTTTTGCATATTTTGAGACGTCGTTTTTCGGGGCTCAATTTTCGAGACCGGATTTTTTTGCTTTTTTCGAGATTTAAAGCTTTGGGAAGTCAAATAATAACATATTAAGCACTTAGGAATCATTTGATTTGTTTTTCGATCACTTATTTTAGTTTATTTTGAGACGTCGTTTTTCTGGGCTACATTTTCCAGACCCTAAAAATTTGCTTTTTTCGATATTTAAAGCTTTGGGAAGTTAAATAATAACATATTAAGCACTTAGGAGTCATTTGATTTATTTTTCGGTCACTTATTTTAGCATATTTTGAGACGTCGTTTTTCGGGGCTCTATTTTCGAGACCCTAAAAATTTGCTTTTTTTTGAGATTTAAAGTTTTGAGAAGTCAAATAATAACATTTTGAGCACTTAGCAGTCAGTTGGTTTTTTTTTCGGTTACTTAGTTTAGCTTATTTTGAGACGTCGTTTTTCGTGGCTCCATTTTCGAGACCGAATTTTTTTGCTTTTTTCGTGATTTAAAGCTTATGGAAGTCAAATAATAACATATTAAACACTTAAGAGTCATTTGCTTTGTTTTTCCGTCACTTATTTTTGCTTATATTGAGATATCGTTTTTCGGGGCTCGATTTTCGAGACCCTAAAAATTTTCTTTTTTTCGAGATTTAAAGTTTTGGGAAGTCAAATAATAACATATTAAGCACTTACGAGTCATTTGATTTGTTTTTCGGTCACTTATTTTAGCATATTTTGAGACATCGTTTTTCGAGGCTCCATTTTCGAGACCGAAAATTTTTGCTTTTTTCGAAATTTAAAGCTTTGGGAAGTCAAATAATAACATATTAAGCACTTAGGAGTCATTTGATTTGTTTTTCGGTCACTTATTTTAGCTTATTTTGAGACGTCGTTTTTCGGGGCTCTATTTTCGAGACCCTAAAAATTTGCTTTTTTTTCGAGATTTTAAGCTTTGGAAAGTCAAATAATAACATATTAAGCACTTAGGAGTCATTTGATTTATTTTTCGGTAACTTATTTTAGCTTATTTTGAGACGTCGTTTTTCGGGACTACATTTTCGAGACCCTAAAAATTTACTTTTTTTCGAGATTTTAAGCTTTGGGAAGTCAAATAATAACATATTAAGCACTTAGGAGTCATTTGATTTGTTTTTCGGTCACTTATTTTAGCTTATTTTTAGACGTCTTTTTTCGGGGCTCCATTTTCGAGACCTTAAAAATTTGCTTTTTTCGAGATTTAAAGCTTTAGGAAGTCAAATAATAACATATTAAGCACTTAGGAGTCATTTGATTTGTTTTTCGGTCCCTTATTTTAGCTTATTTTGAGACGTCGTTTTTCGGGACTACATTTTCGAGACCCTAAAAATTTGCCTTTTTTCGAGATTTTAAGCTTTGGGAAGTTAAATAATAACATATTAAGCACTTAGGAGTCATTTTATTTGTTTTTCGGTCACTTATTTTAGCATATTTTGAGACGTCGTTTTTCGGGGCTCTATTTTCGAGACCGAATTTTTTTGCTTTTTTCGAGATTTAAAGCTTTGGGAAGTCAAATAATAACATATTAAGCACTTAAGAGTCATTTGATTTGTTTTTCGGTCACTTATTTTAGCTTATTTAAAGAAGTCGTTTTTCGGGGCAATGTTTTCGAGACCCTAAAAATGTGTTCTTTTTTCGAGATTTAAAGCTTTGGAAAATCAAATAATAACATATTAATCACTTATGAGTCATTTGATTTGTTTTTCAGTCACTTATTTTAGCTTATTTTGAGACGTCGTTTTTCTGGGCTACATTTTCGAGACACTAAAAATTTGCTTTTTTTCGATATTTAAAGCTTTAGGAAGTTAAATAATAACATATTAAGCACTTAAGAGTCATTTGATTTGTTTTTCGGTCACTTAGTTTAGCTTATTTTGAGACGTCGTTTTTCGGGGCTCTATTTTCGAGACCCTAAAAATTTCCTTTTTTTCGAGATTTAAAGCTTTGGGAAGTCAAATAATAACATATTAAGCACTTAGGAGTCATTTGATTTGTTTTTCGGTCACTTATTTTAGCATATTTTGAGACGTCGTTTTTCGGGGCTCTATTTTCGAGACCGAATTTTTTTGCTTTTTTCGAGATTTAAAGCTTTGGGAAGTCAAATAATAACATATTAAGCACTTAGGAGTCATTTGATTTGTTTTTCGGTCATTATTTTAGCTTATTTTGAGACGTCGTTTTTCTGGGCTACATTTTCGAGAGCCTAAAAATTTGCTTTTTTTCGATATTTAAAGCTTTGGGAAGTTAAATAATAACATATTAAGCACTTAGGAGTCATTTGATTTGTTTTTCGGTCACTTATTTTAGCATATTTAGAGACGTCGTTTTTCGGGGCTCCATTTTCGAGACCCTAAAAATTTGCTTTTTTTTCGAGATTTTAAGTTTTGGAAAGTCAAATAATAACATATTAAGCACTTAGGAGTCATTTGATTTATTTTTCGGTCACTTATTTTAGCTTATTTTGAGATGTCGTTTTTTGTGACTACATTTTCGAGACCCTAAAAATTTACTTTTTTTCGAGATTTTAAGCTTTGGGAAGTCAAATAATAACATATTAAGCACTTAGGAGTCATTTGATTTGTTTTTCGGTCACTTATTTTAGCTTATTTTTAGACGTCGTTTTTCGGGGCTCCATTTTCGAGACCTTAAAAATTTGCTTTTTTCGAGATTTAAAGCTTTAGGAAGTCAAATAATAACATATTAAGCACTTAGGAGTCATTTGATTTGTTTTTCGGTCCCTTATTTTAGCTTATTTTGAGACGTCGTTTTTCGGGACTACATTCTCGAGACCCTAAAAATTTGCCTTTTTTCGAGATTTTAAGCTTTGGGAAGTTAAATAATAACATATTAAGCACTTAGGAGTCATTTGATTTATTTTTCGGTCACTTATTTTAGCATATTTTGAGACGTCGATTTTCGGGGCTCTATTTTCGAGACCGGATTTTTTTCCTTTTTTCGAGATTTAAAGCTTTGGGAAGTCAAATAATAACATATTAAGCACTTAGGAGTCATTTGATTTGTTTTTCGATCACTTATTTTAGTTTATTTTGAGACGTCGTTTTTCTAGGCTACATTTTCGAGACCCTAAAAATTTGCTTTTTTCGATATTTAAAGCTTTGGGAAGTTAAATAATAACACATTAAGCACTTAGGAGTCATTTGATTTATTTTTCGGTCACTTATTTTAGCATATTTTGAGACGTCGTTTTTCGGGGCTCTATTTTCGAGACCCTAAAAATTTGCTTTTTTTCGAGATTTAAAGTTTTGGGAAGTCAAAAATAATAACATTTTGAGCACTTAGCAGTCAGTGGGTTTTTTTTTCGGTTACTTAGTTTAGCTTATTTTGAGACGTCGTTTTTCATGGCTCCATTTTTTAGACCGAAATTTTTTGCTTTTTTCGTGATTTAAAGCTTATGGAAGTCAAATAATAACATATTAAACACTTAAGAGTCATTTGCTTTGTTTTTCCGTCACTTATTTTTGCTTATATTGAGATATCGTTTTTCGGGGCTCGATTTTCGAGACCCTAAAAATTTTCTTTTTTTCGAGATTTAAAGTTTTGGGAAGTCAAATAATAACATATTAAGCACTTACGAGTCATTTGATTTGTTTTTCGGTCACTTATTTTAGCATATTTTGAGACGTCGTTTTTCGAGGCTCCATTTTCGAGACCGAAAATTTTTGCTTTTTTCGAAATTTAAAGCTTTGGGAAGTCAAATAATAACATATTAAGCACTTAGGAGTCATTTGATTTGTTTTTCAGTCACTTATTTTAGCTTATTTTGAGACGTCGTTTTTCTGGGCTACATTTTCGAGACACTAAAAATTTGCTTTTTTTTGATATTTAAAGCTTTAGGAAGTTAAATAATAACATATTAAGCACTTAAGAGTCATTTGATTTGTTTTTCGGTCACTTAGTTTAGCTTATTTTGAGACGTCGTTTTTCGGGGCTCTATTTTCGAGACCCTAAAAATTTGATTTTTTTCGAGATTTAAAGTTTTGGGAAGTCAAATAATAACATATTAAGCACTTAGGAGTCATTTGATTTGTTTTTCGGTCCCTTATTTTAGCATATTTTGAGACGTCGTTTTTCGGGGCTCTATTTTCGAGACCGAATTTTTTTGCTTTTTTCGAGATTTAAAGCTTTGGGAAGTCAAATAATAACATATTAAGCACTTAGGAGTCATTTGATTTGTTTTTCGGTCATTATTTTAGCTTATTTTGAGACGTCGTTTTTCTGGGCTACATTTTCGAGACCCTAAAAATTTGCTTTTTTTCGATATTTAAAGCTTTGGGAAGTTAAATAATAACATATTAAGCACTTAGGAGTCATTTGATTTGTTTTTCGGTCACTTATTTTAGCATATTTAGAGACGTCGTTTTTCGGGGCTCCATTTTCGAGACCCTAAAAATTTGCTTTTTTTTCGAGATTTTAAGTTTTGGAAAGTCAAATAATAACATATTAAGCACTTAGGAGTCATTTGATTTATTTTTCGGTTACTTATTTTAGCTTATTTTGAGACGTCGTTTTTTGTGACTACATTTTCGAGACCCTAAAAATTTACTTTTTTTCGAGATTTTAAGCTTTGGGAAGTCAAATAATAACATATTAAGCACTTAGGAGTCATTTGATTTGTTTTTCGGTCACTTATTTTAGCTTATTTTTAGACGTCGTTTTTCGGGGCTCCATTTTCGAGACCTTAAAAATTTGCTTTTTTCGAGATTTAAAGCTTTAGGAAGTCAAATAATAACATATTAAGCACTTAGGAGTCATTTGATTTGTTTTTCGGTCCCTTATTTTAGCTTATTTTGAGACGTCGTTTTTCGGGACTACATTCTCGAGACCCTAAAAATTTGCCTTTTTTCGAGATTTTAAGCTTTGGGAAGTTAAATAATAACATATTAAGCACTTAGGAGTCATTTGATTTGTTTTTCGATCACTTATTTTAGTTTATTTTGAGACGTCGTTTTTCTAGGCTACATTTTCGAGACCCTAAAAATTTGCTTTTTTCGAGATATAAAGCTTTGGGAAGTCAAATAATAACATATTAAGCACTTAGGAGTCATTTGATTTATTTTTCGGTAACTTATTTTAGCTTATTTTGAGACGTCGTTTTTCGGGACTACATTTTCGAGACCCTAAAAATTTACTTTTTTTCGAGATTTTAAGCTTTGGGAAGTCAAATAATAACATATTAAGCACTTAGGAGTCATTTGATTTGTTTTTCGGTCACTTATTTTAGCTTATTTTTAGACGTCGTTTTTCGTGGCTCCATTTTCGAGACCGAATTTTTTTGCTTTTTTCGTGATTTAAAGCTTATGGAAGTCAAATAATAACATATTAAACACTTAAGAGTCATTTGCTTTGTTTTTCCGTCACTTATTTTTGCTTATATTGAGATATCGTTTTTCGGGGCTCGATTTTCGAGACCTTAAAAATTTTCTTTTTTTCGAGATTTAAAGTTTTGGGAAGTCAAATAATAACATATTAAGCACTTACGAGTCATTTGATTTGTTTTTCGGTCACTTATTTTAGCATATTTTGAGACATCGTTTTTCGAGGCTACATTTTCGAGACCGAAAATTTTTGCTTTTTTCGAAATTTAAAGCTTTGGGAAGTCAAATAATAACATATTAAGCACTTAGGAGTCATTTGATTTGTTTTTCGGTCACTTATTTTAGCTTATTTTGAGACGTCGTTTTTCGGGGCTCTATTTTCGAGACCCTAAAAATTTGCTTTTTTTTCGAGATTTTAAGTTTTGGAAAGTCAAATAATAACATATTAAGCACTTAGGAGTCATTTGATTTATTTTTCGGTAACTTATTTTAGCTTATTTTGAGACGTCGTTTTTCGGGACTACATTTTCGAGACCCTAAAAATTTACTTTTTTTCGAGATTTTAAGCTTTGGGAAGTCAAATAATAACATATTAAGCACTTAGGAGTCATTTGATTTGTTTTTCGGTCACTTATTTTAGCTTATTTTTAGACGTCTTTTTTCGGGGCTCCATTTCCGAGACCTTAAAAATTTGCTTTTTTCGAGATTTAAAGCTTTAGGAAGTCAAATAATAACATATTAAGCACTTAGGAGTCATTTGATTTGTTTTTCGGTCCCTTATTTTAGCTTATTTTGAGACGTCGTTTTTCGGGACTACATTTTCGAGACCCTAAAAATTTGCCTTTTTTCGAGATTTTAAGCTTTGGGAAGTTAAATAATAACATATTAAGCACTTAGGAGTCATTTGATTTGTTTTTCGGTCACTTATTTTAGCATATTTTGAGACGTCGTTTTTCGGGGCTCTATTTTCGAGACCGAATTTTTTTGCTTTTTTCGAGATTTAAAGCTTTGGGAAGTCAAATAATAACATATTAAGCACTTAAGAGTCATTTGATTTGTTTTTCGGTCACTTATTTTAGCTTATTTAAAGAAGTCGTTTTTCGGGGCAATGTTTTCGAGACCCTAAAAATGTGTTCTTTTTTCGAGATTTAAAGCTTTTGAAAATCAAATAATAACATATTAATCACTTAGGAGTCATTTGATTTGTTTTTCGGTCACTTATTTTAGCTTATTTTTAGACGTCGTTTTTCGGGGCTCCATTTTCGAGACCTTAAAAATTTGTTTTTTTCGAGATTTAAAGCTTTAGGAAGTCAAATAATAACATATTAAGCACTTAGAAGTCATTTGATTTGTTTTTCGGTCCCTTATTTTAGCTTATTTTGAGACGTCGTTTTTCGGGACTACATTTTCGAGACCCTAAAAATTTGCCTTTTTTCGAGATTTTAAGCTTTGGGAAGTTAAATAATAACATATTAAGCACTTAGGAGTCATTTGATTTGTTTTTCGGTCACTTATTTTTGCATATTTTGAGACGTCGTTTTTCGGGGCTCAATTTTCGAGACCGGATTTTTTTGCTTTTTTCGAGATTTAAAGCTTTGGGAAGTCAAATAATAACATATTAAGCACTTAGGAATCATTTGATTTGTTTTTCGATCACTTATTTTAGTTTATTTTGAGACGTCGTTTTTCTGGGCTACATTTTCCAGACCCTAAAAATTTGCTTTTTTCGATATTTAAAGCTTTGGGAAGTTAAATAATAACATATTAATCACTTAGGAGTCATTTGATTTATTTTTCGGTCACTTATTTTAGCATATTTTGAGACGTCGTTTTTCGGGGCTCTATTTTCGAGACCCTAAAAATTTGCTTTTTTTTTAGATTTAAAGTTTTGAGAAGTCAAATAATAACATTTTGAGCACTTAGCAGTCAGTTGGTTTTTTTTTCGGTTACTTAGTTTAGCTTATTTTGAGACGTCGTTTTTCGTGGCTCCATTTTCGAGACCGAATTTTTTTGCTTTTTTCGTGATTTAAAGCTTATGGAAGTCAAATAATAACATATTAAACACTTAAGAGTCATTTGCTTTGTTTTTCCGTCACTTATTTTTGCTTATATTGAGATATCGTTTTTCGGGGCTCGATTTTCGAGACCCTAAAAATTTTCTTTTTTTCGAGATTTAAAGTTTTGGGAAGTCAAATAATAACATATTAAGCACTTACGAGTCATTTGATTTGTTTTTCGGTCACTTATTTTAGCATATTTTGAGACATCGTTTTTCGAGGCTCCATTTTCGAGACCGAAAATTTTTGCTTTTTTCGAAATTTAAAGCTTTGGGAAGTCAAATAATAACATATTAAGCACTTAGGAGTCATTTGATTTGTTTTTCGGTCACTTATTTTAGCTTATTTTGAGACGTCGTTTTTCGGGGCTCTATTTTCGAGACCCTAAAAATTTGCTTTTTTTTCGAGATTTTAAGCTTTGGAAAGTCAAATAATAACATATTAAGCACTTAGGAGTCATTTGATTTATTTTTCGGTAACTTATTTTAGCTTATTTTGAGACGTCGTTTTTCGGGACTACATTTTCGAGACCCTAAAAATTTACTTTTTTTCGAGATTTTAAGCTTTGGGAAGTCAAATAATAACATATTAAGCACTTAGGAGTCATTTGATTTGTTTTTCGGTCACTTATTTTAGCTTATTTTTAGACGTCGTTTTTCGGGGCTCCATTTTCGAGACCTTAAAAATTTGCTTTTTTCGAGATTTAAAGCTTTAGGAAGTCAAATAATAACATATTAAGCACTTAGGAGTCATTTGATTTGTTTTTCGGTCCCTTATTTTAGCTTATTTTGAGACGTCGTTTTTCGGGACTACATTTTCGAGACCCTAAAAATTTGCCTTTTTTCGAGATTTTAAGCTTTGGGAAGTTAAATAATAACATATTAAGCACTTAGGAGTCATTTTATTTGTTTTTCGGTCACTTATTTTAGCATATTTTGAGACGTCGTTTTTCGGGGCTCTATTTTCGAGACCGGATTTTTTTGCTTTTTTCGAGATTTAAAGCTTTAGGAAGTCAAATAATAACATATTAAGCACTTAGGAGTCATTTGATTTGTTTTTCGGTCCCTTATTTTAGCTTATTTTGAGACGTCGTTTTTCGGGACTACATTTTCGAGACCCTAAAAATTTGCCTTTTTTCGAGATTTTAAGCTTTGGGAAGTTAAATAATAACATATTAAGCACTTAGGAGTCATTTTATTTGTTTTTCGGTCACTTATTTTAGCATATTTTGAGACGTCGTTTTTCGAGGCTCTATTTTCGAGATCGAATTTTTTTGTTTTTTTCGAGATTTAATGCTTTGGGAAGTCAAATAATAACATATTAAGCACTTAGGAGTCATTTGATTTGTTTTTCGGTCACTTATTTTAGCTTATTTAAAGAAGTCGTTTTTCGGGGCAATGTTTTCGAGACCCTAAAAATGTGTTCTTTTTTCGAGATTTAAAGCTTTGGAAAATCAAATAATAACATATTAATCACTTATGAGTCATTTGATTTGTTTTTCAGTCACTTATTTTAGCTTATTTTGAGACGTCGTTTTTCTGGGCTACATTTTCGAGACACTAAAAATTTGCTTTTTTTCGATATTTAAAGCTTTAGGAAGTTAAATAATAACATATTAAGCACTTAAGAGTCATTTGATTTGTTTTTCGGTCACTTAGTTTAGCTTATTTTGAGACGTCGTTTTTCGGGGCTCTATTTTCGAGACCCTAAAAATTTCCTTTTTTTCGAGATTTAAAGCTTTGGGAAGTCAAATAATAACATATTAAGCACTTAGGAGTCATTTGATTTGTTTTTCGGTCACTTATTTTAGCATATTTTGAGACGTCGTTTTTCGGGGCTCTATTTTCGAGACCGAATTTTTTTGCTTTTTTCGAGATTTAAAGCTTTGGGAAGTCAAATAATAACATATTAAGCACTTAGGAGTCATTTGATTTGTTTTTCGGTCATTATTTTAGCTTATTTTGAGACGTCGTTTTTCTGGGCTACATTTTCGAGAGCCTAAAAATTTGCTTTTTTTCGATATTTAAAGCTTTGGGAAGTTAAATAATAACATATTAAGCACTTAGGAGTCATTTGATTTGTTTTTCGGTCACTTATTTTAGCATATTTAGAGACGTCGTTTTTCGGGGCTCCATTTTCGAGACCCTAAAAATTTGCTTTTTTTTCGAGATTTTAAGTTTTGGAAAGTCAAATAATAACATATTAAGCACTTAGGAGTCATTTGATTTATTTTTCGGTCACTTATTTTAGCTTATTTTGAGACGTCGTTTTTTGTGACTACATTTTCGAGACCCTAAAAATTTACTTTTTTTCGAGATTTTAAGCTTTGGGAAGTCAAATAATAACATATTAAGCACTTAGGAGTCATTTGATTTGTTTTTCGGTCACTTATTTTAGCTTATTTTTAGACGTCGTTTTTCGGGGCTCCATTTTCGAGACCTTAAAAATTTGCTTTTTTCGAGATTTAAAGCTTTAGGAAGTCAAATAATAACATATTAAGCACTTAGGAGTCATTTGATTTGTTTTTCGGTCCCTTATTTTAGCTTATTTTGAGACGTCGTTTTTCGGGACTACATTCTCGAGACCCTAAAAATTTGCCTTTTTTCGAGATTTTAAGCTTTGGGAAGTTAAATAATAACATATTAAGCACTTAGGAGTCATTTGATTTATTTTTCGGTCACTTATTTTAGCATATTTTGAGACGTCGTTTTTCGGGGCTCTATTTTCGAGACCGGATTTTTTTGCTTTTTTCGAGATTTAAAGCTTTGGGAAGTCAAATAATAACATATTAAGCACTTAGGAGTCTATTGATTTGTTTTTCGATCACTTATTTTAGTTTATTTTGAGACGTCGTTTTTCTAGGCTACATTTTCGAGACCCTAAAAATTTGCTTTTTTCGATATTTAAAGCTTTGGGAAGTTAAATAATAACACATTAAGCACTTAGGAGTCATTTGATTTATTTTTCGGTCACTTATTTTAGCATATTTTGAGACGTCGTTTTTCGGGGCTCTATTTTCGAGACCCTAAAAATTTGCTTTTTTTCGAGATTTAAAGTTTTGGGAAGTCAAATAATAACATTTTGAGCACTTAGCAGTCAGTGGGTTTTTTTTTCGGTTACTTAGTTTAGCTTATTTTGAGACGTCGTTTTTCATGGCTCCATTTTTTAGACCGAAATTTTTTGCTTTTTTCGTGATTTAAAGCTTATGGAAGTCAAATAATAACATATTAAACACTTAAGAGTCATTTGCTTTGTTTTTCCGTCACTTATTTTTGCTTATATTGAGATATCGTTTTTCGGGGCTCGATTTTCGAGACCCTAAAAATTTTCTTTTTTTCGAGATTTAAAGTTTTGGGAAGTCAAATAATAACATATTAAGCACTTACGAGTCATTTGATTTGTTTTTCGGTCACTTATTTTAGCATATTTTGAGACGTCGTTTTTCGAGGCTCCATTTTCGAGACCGAAAATTTTTGCTTTTTTCGAAATTTAAAGCTTTGGGAAGTCAAATAATAACATATTAAGCACTTAGGAGTCATTTGATTTGTTTTTCAGTCACTTATTTTAGCTTATTTTGAGACGTCGTTTTTCTGGGCTACATTTTCGAGACACTAAAAATTTGCTTTTTTTTTATATTTAAAGCTTTAGGAAGTTAAATAATAACATATTAAGCACTTAAGAGTCATTTGATTTGTTTTTCGGTCACTTAGTTTAGCTTATTTTGAGACGTCGTTTTTCGGGGCTCTATTTTCGAGACCCTAAAAATTTGATTTTTTTCGAGATTTAAAGTTTTGGGAAGTCAAATAATAACATATTAAGCACTTAGGAGTCATTTGATTTGTTTTTCGGTCCCTTATTTTAGCATATTTTGAGACGTCGTTTTTCGGGGCTCTATTTTCGAGACCGAATTTTTTTGCTTTTTTCGAGATTTAAAGCTTTGGGAAGTCAAATAATAACATATTAAGCACTTAGGAGTCATTTGATTTGTTTTTCGGTCATTATTTTAGCTTATTTTGAGACGTCGTTTTTCTGGGCTACATTTTCGAGACCCTAAAAATTTGCTTTTTTTCGATATTTAAAGCTTTGGGAAGTTAAATAATAACATATTAAGCACTTAGGAGTCATTTGATTTGTTTTTCGGTCACTTATTTTAGCATATTTAGAGACGTCGTTTTTCGGGGCTCCATTTTCGAGACCCTAAAAATTTGCTTTTTTTTCGAGATTTTAAGTTTTGGAAAGTCAAATAATAACATATTAAGCACTTAGGAGTCATTTGATTTATTTTTCGGTTACTTATTTTAGCTTATTTTGAGACGTCGTTTTTTGTGACTACATTTTCGAGACCCTAAAAATTTACTTTTTTTCGAGATTTTAAGCTTTGGGAAGTCAAATAATAACATATTAAGCACTTAGGAGTCATTTGATTTGTTTTTCGGTCACTTATTTTAGCTTATTTTTAGACGTCGTTTTTCGGGGCTCCATTTTCGAGACCTTAAAAATTTGCTTTTTTCGAGATTTAAAGCTTTAGGAAGTCAAATAATAACATATTAAGCACTTAGGAGTCATTTGATTTGTTTTTCGGTCCCTTATTTTAGCTTATTTTGAGACGTCGTTTTTCGGGACTACATTCTCGAGACCCTAAAAATTTGCCTTTTTTCGAGATTTTAAGCTTTGGGAAGTTAAATAATAACATATTAAGCACTTAGGAGTCATTTGATTTGTTTTTCGATCACTTATTTTAGTTTATTTTGAGACGTCGTTTTTCTAGGCTACATTTTCGAGACCCTAAAAATTTGCTTTTTTCGAGATTTAAAGCTTTGGGAAGTCAAATAATAACATATTAAGCACTTAGGAGTCATTTGATTTGTTTTTCAATCACTTATTTTAGTTTATTTTGAGACGTCGTTTTTCTAGGCTACATTTTCGAGACCCTAAAAATTTGCTTTTTTCGAGATTTAAAGTTTTGGGAAGTCAAATAATAACATATTAAGCACTTACGAGTCATTTGATTTGTTTTTCGGTCACTTATTTTAGCATATTTTGACACGTCGTTTTTCGAGGCTCCATTTTCGAGACCGAAAATTTTTGCTTTTTTCGAAATTTAAAGCTTTGGGAAGTCAAATAATAACATATTAAGCACTTAGGAGTCATTTGATTTGTTTTTCAGTCACTTATTTTAGCTTATTTTGAGACGTCGTTTTTCTGGGCTACATTTTCGAGACACTAAAAATTTGCTTTTTTTCGATATTTAAAGCTTTAGGAAGTTAAATAATAACATATTAAGCACTTAAGAGTCATTTAATTTGTTTTTCGGTCACTTAGTTTAGCTTATTTTGAGACGTCGTTTTTCGGGGCTCTATTTTCGAGACCCTAAAAATTTGCTTTTTTTCGAGATTTAAAGTTTTGGGAAGTCAAATAATAACATATTAAGCACTTATGAGTCATTTGATTTGTTTTTCGGTCACTTATTTTAGCATATTTTGAGACGTCGTTTTTCGGGGCTCTATTTTCGAGACCGAATTTTTTTGCTTTTTTCGAGATTTAAAGCTTTGGGAAGTCAAATAATAACATATTAAGCACTTAGGAGTCATTTGATTTGTTTTTCGGTCACTTATTTTAGCTTATTTTTAGACGTCGTTTTTCGGGGCTCCATTTTCGAGACCTTAAAAATTTGCTTTTTTCAAGATTTAAAGCTTTAGGAAGTCAAATAATAACATATTAAGCACTTAGGAGTCATTTGATTTGTTTTTCGGTCACTTATTTTAGCTTATTTTGAGACGTCGTTTTTCTGGTCTACATTTTCGAGACCCTAAAAATTTACTTTTTTTCGATATTTTAAGCTTTGGGAAGTTAAATAATAACATATTAAGCACTTAGGAGTCATTTGATTTGTTTTTCGGTCACTTAGTTTAGCTTATTTTGAGGCGTCGTTTTTCGGGGCACTATTTTCGAGACCCTAAAAATTTGCTTTTTTTCGAGATTTAAAGTTTTGGGAAGTCAAATAATAACATATTAAGCACTTAGGAGTCATTTGATTTGTTTTTCGGTCACTTATTTTAGCATATTTTGAGACGTCGTTTTTCGGGGCTCCATTTTCGAGACCTTAAAAATTTGCTTTTTTCGAGATTTAAAGCTTTGGGAAGTCAAATAATAACATATTAAGCACTTAGCAGCCATTTGATTTGTTTTTCGGTCCCTTATTTTAGCTTATTTTGAGACGTCGTTTTTCGGGACTACATTTTCGAAACCCTAAAAATTTGCCTTTTTTCGAGATTTTAAGCTTTGGGAAGTTAAATAATAACATATTATGCACTTAGGAGTCATTTGATTTGTTTTTCGGTCACTTATTTTAGCATATTTTGAGACGTCGTTTTTCGGGGCTATATTTTCGAGACCGAATTTTTTTGCTTTTTTCGAGATTTAAAGCTTTGGGAAGTCAAATAATAACATATTAAGCACTTAGGAGTCATTTGATTTGTTTTTCGATCACTTATTTTAGTTTATTTTGAGACGTCGTTTTTCTGGGCTACATTTTCGAGACCCTAAAAATTTGCTTTTTTCGATATTTAAAGCTTTGGGAAGTTAAATAATAACATATTAAGCACTTAGGAATCATTTGATTTATTTTTCGGTCACTTATTTTAGCATATTTTGAGACGTCGTTTTTCGGGGCTCTAATTTCGAGACCCTAAAAATTTGCTTTTTTTCGAGATTTAAAGTTTTGGGAAGTCAAATAATAACATATTAAGCACTTAGGAGTCATTTGATTTATTTTTCGGTCACTTATTTTAGCTTATTTTGAAACGTCGTTTTTTGGGACTACATTTTCGAGACCCTAAAAATTTGATTTCTTTCGAGATTTTAAGTCTTGGGAAGTCAAATAATAACATATTAAGCACTTAGCAGTCATTTGATTTGTTTTTCGGTCACTTATTTTAGCATATTTTTAGACGTCGTTTTTCGGGGGCTCTATTTTCGAGACCGAATTTTATTGCTTTTTTCGAGATTTAAAGCTTTTGGAAGTCAAATAATAACATATTAGCAGTCATTTGATTTGTTTTTCGGTCACTTATTTTAGCATATTTTGAGACGTCGTTTTTCGGGGCTCCATTTTCGAGACCGATTTTTTTTGCTTTTTTCGTGATTTAAAGCTTTGGGAAGTCAAATAATAACATATTAAGCACTTAAGAGTCATTTGATTTGTTTTTCCGTCACTTATTTTTGCTTATTTTCAGACATATTTTTCGGTGCTCGATTTTCGAAACCCTAAAAATTTGTTTTTTTTTTTAGATTTAAAACATTGGTAAGTCAAATAATAACATATTAAGCACTTAGGAGTCGTTTGATTTGTTTTTCGGTCACTAATTTTAGCTTATTTTTGGATATCGTTTTTCGGGACTCCATTTTCGAGACCCTAAAAATTTGCTTTTTTCCGAGATTTAAAGCTTTGGGAAGTCAAATAATAACATATTAAGTACTTAAGAGTCATTTGATTTGTTTTTCGGTCACTTATTTTAGCTTATTTAAAGAAGTCGTTTTTCGGGGCAATGTTTTCGAGACCCTAAAAATGTGTTCTTTTTTCGAGATTTAAAGCTTTGGGAAATCAAATAATAACATATTAATCACTTATGAGTCATTTGATTTATTTTTCAGTCACTTATTTTAGCTTATTTTGAGACGTCGTTTTTCGGGCCTCCATTTTCGAGACCCTAAAAATTTGCTTTTTTTCAAGATTTAACGCTTTGGGAAGTCAAATAATAACATATTAAGCACTTAGGAGTCATTTGATTTGTTTTTCGGCCACTTATTTTAGCTTATTTAAAGAAGTCGTTTTTCGAGGCTATGTTTTCGAGACCCTAAAAATGTGTTCTTTTTTCGAGATTTAAAGCTTTGGGAAGTCAAATAATAACATATTAAGCACTTATGAGTCATTTGATTTGTTTTTTCGTCACTTATTTTAGCTTATTTTGAGACGTCGTTTTTCGGGGCTACATTTTCGAGACCCTAAAAATTTGCTTTTTTTTCGAGATTTTAAGCTTTCCGAAATCAAATAATAACATATTAAGCACTTAGGAGTCATTTGATTTGTTTTTCGGTCACTTATTTTAGCTTATTTTGAGACGTCATTTTTCGGGGTTCAATTTCTGAGATCCTAAAAATTTGCTTTTTTTCGAGATTTAAAGTTTTGGGAAGTCAAATAATAACATATTAAGCACTTAGGAGTCATTTGATTTATTTTTCGGTCACTTATTTTAGCATATTTTGAGACGTCGTTTTTCGGGGCTCGATTTTCGAGACCCTAAAAATTTGCTTTTTTTCGAGATTTAAAGTTTTGGGAAGTTAAATAATAACATATTAAGCACTTAGGAGTCATTTGATTTGTTTTTTGGTCACTTATTTTAGCAAATTTTGAGACGTCGTTTTTCGGGGCTCTATTTTCGAGACCGAAATTTTTTGCTTTTTTCGAGATTCTTTGGGAAGTCAAATAATAACATATTAAGCTCTTAGGAGTCATTTGATTTGTTTTTCGGTCACTTATTTTAGCATATTTTGAGACGTCGTTTTTCGAAGCTCCATTTTCGAGACCGAAATTTTTTGCTTTTTTCGAAATTTAAAGCTTTGGGAAGCCAAATAATAACATATTAAGCACTTAAGAGTCATTTGATTTATTTTTCCGTCACTTATTTTTGCTTATTTTGAGACATGTTTTTCAGTGCTCGATTTTCGAAACCCTAAAAATTTGTTTTTTTTTAGATTTAAAACATTGGTAAGTCAAATAATAACATATTAAGCACTTATGAGTCGTTTGATTTGTTTTTCGGTCAATAATTTTAGCTTATTTTTGGATATTGTTTTTCGGGACTCCATTTTCGAGACCCTAAAACTTTGCTTTTTTCCGAGATTTAAAGCTTTGGGAAGTCAAATAATAACATATTAAGCACTTAAGAGTCATTTGATTTGTTTTTCGGTCACTTATTTTAGCTTATTTAAAGAAGTCGTTTTTCGGGGCAATGTTTTCGAGACCCTAAAAATGTGTTCTTTTTTCGAGATTTAAAGCTTTGGGAAATCAAATAATAACATATTAATCACTTATGAGTCATTTGATTTGTTTTTCAGTCACTTATTTTAGCTTATTTTGAGACGTCGTTTTTCTGGGCTACATTTTCGAGACCCTAAAAATTTGCTTTTTTTCGATATTTAAAGCTTTGGGAAGTTAAATAATAACATATTAAGCACTTAGGAGTCATTTGATTTGTTTTTCGGTCACTTAGTTTAGCTTATTTTGAGACGTCGTTTTTCGGGGCTCTATTTTCGAGACCCTAAAAATTTGCTTTTTTTCGAGATTTAAAGTTTTGGGAAGTCAAATAATAACATTTTGAGCACTTAGCAGTCAGTTGGTTTTTTTTTCGGTTACTTATTTTAGCTTATTTTGAGACATCGTTTTTCGTGGCTCCATTTTCGAGACCGAAATTTTTTGCTTATATTGAGACATCGTTTTTCGGGGCTCGATTTTCGAGACCCCAAAAATTTTCTTTTTTTCGAGATTTAAAGTTTTGGGAAGTCAAATAATAACATATTAAGCACTTACGAGTCATTTGATTTGTTTTTCGGTCACTTATTTTAGCTTATTTTGAGACGTCGTTTTTCGGGGTTCGATTTCTGAGACCCAAAAAATTTTCTTTTTTTCGAGATTTAAAGTTTTGGGCAGTCAAATAATAACATATTAAGCACTTAGGAGTCATTTGATTTGTTTTTCGGTCACTTATTTTAGCATATTTAGAGACGTCGTTTTTGGGGGCTCGATTTTCGAGGCCCCAAAAATTTGCTATTTTTTCGAGATTTTAAGTTTTGGAAAGTCAAATAATAACATATTAAGCACTTAGGAGTCATTTGATTTATTTTCGGTCACTTATTTTAGCTTATTTTGAGACGTAGTTTTTCGGGACTACATTTTCGAGACCCTAAAAATTTACTTTTCTTCGAGATTTTAAGCTTTGGGAAGTCAAATAATAACATATTAAGCACTTAGGAGTCATTTGATTTGTTTTTCGGTCATTTATTTTAGCATATTTTGAGACGTCGTTTTTCGGGGCTCTATTTTCGAGACCGAAATTTTTTGCTTTTTCGAGATTCTTTGGGAAGTCAAATAATAACATATTAAGCTCTTAGGAGTCATTTGATTTGTTTTTCGGTCACTTATTTTAGCATATTTTGAGACGTCGTTTTTCGAAGCTCCATTTTCGAGACCGAAATTTTTTGCTTTTTTCGAAATTTAAAGCTTTGGGAAGCCAAATAATAACATATTAAGCACTTAAGAGTCATTTGATTTATTTTTCCGTCACTTATTTTGAGACATGTTTTTCGGTGCTCGATTTTCGAAACCCTAAAAATTTGTTTTTTTTAGATTTAAAACATTGGTAAGTCAAATAATAACATATTAAGCACTTAGGAGTCGTTTGATTTGTTTTTCGGTCAATAATTTTAGCTTATTTTTGGATATTGTTTTTCGGGACTCCATTTTCGAGACCCTAAAAATTTGCTTTTTTCCGAGATTTAAAGCTTTGGGAAGTCAAATAATAACATATTAAGCACTTAAGAGTCATTTGATTTGTTTTTCGGTCGCTTATTTTAGCAAATTTTGAGACGTCGTTTTTCGGGGCTCTATTTTCGAGACCGAAATTTTTTGCTTTTTTCGAGATTCTTTGGGAAGTCAAATAATAACATATTAAGCTCTTAGGAGTCATTTGATTTGTTTTTCGGTCACTTATTTTAGCATATTTTGAGACGTCGTTTTTCGGGGCTCCATTTTCGAGACCGAAATTTTTTGCTTTTTTCGAAATTTAAAGCTTTGGGAAGCCAAATAATAACATATTAAGCACTTAAGAGTCATTTGATTTATTTTTCCGTCACTTATTTTTGCTTATTTTGAGACATGTTTTTCAGTGCTCGATTTTCGAAACCCTAAAAATTTGTTTTTTTTTAGATTTAAAACATTGGTAAGTCAAATAATAACATATTAAGCACTTATGAGTCGTTTGATTTGTTTTTCGGGCAATGATTTTAGCTTATTTTGGATATTGTTTTTCGGGACTCGATTTTGGAGACCCTAAAAATTTGCTTTTTTCCGAGATTTAAAGCTTTGGGAAGTCAAATAATAACATATTAAGCACTTATGAGTCATTTGATTTGTTTTTCGGTCACTTATTTTAGCAAATTTTGAGACGTCGTTTTTCGGGGCTCTATTTTCGAGACCCAAATTTTTTGCTTTTTTCGAGATTCTTTGGGAAGTCAAATAATAACATATTAAGCTCTTAGGAGTCATTTGATTTGTTTTTCGGTCACTTATTTTAGAATATTTTGAGACGTCGTTTTTCGAAGCTCCATTTTCGAGACAGAAATTTTTTGTTTTTTTCGAAATTTAAAGCTTTGGGAAGCCAAATAATAACATATTAAGCACTTAAGAGTCATTTGATTTATTTTTCCGTCACTTATTTTTGCTTATTTTGAGACATGTTTTTCAGTGCTCGATTTTCGAAACCCTAAAAATTTGTTTTTTTTTTAGATTTAAAACATTGGTAAGTCAAATAATAACATATTAAGCACTTATGAGTCGTTTGATTTGTTTTTCGGTCAATAATTTTAGCTTATTTTTGGATATTGTTTTTCGGGACTCCATTTTCGAGACCCTAAAAATTTGCTATCTTCCGAGATTTAAAGCTTTGGGAAGACAAATAATAACATATTAAGCACTCAGGAGCCGTTTGATTTGTTTTTGTGTCACTTATTTTAGCATATTTTGAGACGTCGTTTTTCGGGGCTCAATTTTCGAGACCGAAATTTTTTGCTTTTTCTAGGTTCTTTGGGCAGTCAAATAATAACATATTAAACCCTTAGGAGTCATTTGATTTGTTTTTCGGTCACTTATTTTAGCATATTTTGAGACGTCGTTTTTCGAAGCTCCATTTTCGAGACCGAAATTTTTTGCTTTTTTCGAAATTTAAAGCTTTGGGAAGCCAAATAATAACATATTAAGCACTTAAGAGTCATTTGATTTATTTTTCCGTCACTTATTTTGAGACATGTTTTTCGGTGCTCGATTTTCGAAACCCTAAAAATTTGTTTTTTTTTAGATTTAAAACATTGGTAAGTCAAATAATAACATATTAAGCACTTAGGAGTCGTTTGATTTGTTTTTCGGTCAATAATTTTAGCTTATTTTTGGATATTGTTTTTCGGGACTCCATTTTCGAGACCCTAAAAATTTGCTTTTTTCCGAGATTTAAAGCTTTGGGAAGTCAAATAATAACATATTAAGCACTTAGGAGTCATTTGATTTGTTTTTCGGTCACTTATTTTAGCAGATTTTGAGACGTCGTTTTTCGGGGCTCTATTTTCGAGACCGAAATTTTTTGCTTTTTTCGAGATTCTTTGGGAAGTCAAATAATAACATATTAAGCTCTTAGGAGTCATTTGATTTGTTTTTCGGTCACTTATTTTAGCATATTTTGAGACGTCGTTTTTCGAAGCTCCATTTTCGAGACCGAAATTTTTTGCTTTTTTCGAAATTTAAAGCTTTGGGAAGCCAAATAATAACATATTAAGCACTTAAGAGTCATTTGATTTATTTTTCCGTCACTTATTTTTGCTTATTTTGAGACATGTTTTTCAGTGCTCGATTTTCGAAACCCTAAAAATTTGTTTTTTTTTAGATTTAAAACATTGGTAAGTCAAATAATAACATATTAAGCACTTATGAGTCGTTTGATTTGTTTTTCGGTCAATAATTTTAGCTTATTTTTGGATATTGTTTTTCGGGACTCCATTTTCGAGACCCTAAAAATTTGCTTTTTTCCGAGATTTAAAGCTTTGGGAAGTCAAATAATAACATATTAAGCACTTAGGAGTCATTTGATTTGTTTTTCGGTCATTTATTTTGGCAAATTTTGAGACGTCGTTTTTCGGGGCTCTATTTTCGAGACCGAAATTTTTTGCTTTTTTCGAGATTCTTTGGGAAGTCAAATAATAACATATTAAGCTCTTAGGAGTCATTTGATTTGTTTTTCGGTCACTTATTTTAGCATATTTTGAGACGTCGTTTTTCGAAGCTCCATTTTCGAGACCGAAATTTTTTGTTTTTTTCGAAATTTAAAGCTTTGGGAAGCCAAATAATAACATATTAAGCACTTAAGAGTCATTTGATTTATTTTTCCGTCACTTATTTTTGCTTATTTTGAGACATGTTTTTCAGTGCTCGATTTTCGAAACCCTAAAAATTTGTTTTTTTTTAGATTTAAAACAATGGTAAGTCAAATAATAACATATTAAGCACTTATGAGTCGTTTGATTTGTTTTTCGGTCAATAATTTTAGCTTATTTTTGGATATTGTTTTTCGGGACTCCATTTTCGAGACCCTAAAAATTTGCTTTTTTCCGAGATTTAAAGCTTTGGGAAGTCAAATAATAACATATTAAGCACTTAAGAGTCATTTGATTTGTTTTTCGGTCAATTATTTTAGCTTATTTAAAGAAGTCGTTTTTCGGGGCAATGTTTTCGAGACCCTAAAAATGTGTTCTTTTTTCGACATTTCAAGCTTTGGGAAATCAAATAATAACATATTAACCACCTATTCTTCATTTGATTTGTTTTTCAGTCACTTATTTTAGCTTATTTTGAGACGTCGTTTTTCTGGGCTACATTTTCGAGACCCTAAAAATTTGCTTTTTTTCGATATTTAAAGCTTTGGGAAGTTAAATAATAACATATTAAGCACTTAGGAGTCATTTGATTTGTTTTTCGGTCACTTAGTTTAGCTTATTTTGAGACGTCGTTTTTCGGGGCTCTATTTTCGAGACCCTAAAAATTTGCTTTTTTTCGAGATTTAAAGTTTTGGGAAGTCAAATAATAACATTTTGATCACTTAGCAGTCAGTTGGTTTTTTTTTCGGTTACTTATTTTAGCTTATTTTGAGACATCGTTTTTCGTGGCTCCATTTTCGAGACCGAAATTTTTTGCTTTTTTCGAGATTTAAAGCTTATGGAAGTCAAATAATAACATATTAAACACTTAAGAGTCATTTGCTTTGTTTTTCCGTCACTTATTTTTGCTTATATTGAGACATCGTTTTTCGGGGCTCGATTTTCGAGACCCTAAAAATTTTCTTTTTTTCGAGATTTAAAGTTTTGGGAAGTCAAATAATAAAATATTAAGCACTTACGAGTCATTTGATTTGTTTTTCGGTCACTTATTTTAGCTTATTTTTAGAAGTCGTTTTTCGGGGCTCCATTTTCGAGACCCTAAAAATTTGCTTTTTTTCGAGATTTAAAGCTTTGGGAAGTCAAATAATAACATATTAAGCACTTAGGAGTCATTTGATTTGTTTTTCGGTCACTTATTTTAGCTTATTTTGAGACGTACCCTAAAAATTTGCTTTTTTTTCGAGATTTTAAGTTTTGGAAAGTCAAATAATAACATATTAAGCACTTAGGAGTCATTTGATTTATTTTTCGGTCACTTATTTTAGCTTATTTTGAGACGTCGTTTTTCGGGACTACATTTTCGAGACCCTAAAAATTTACTTTTCTTCGAGATTTTAAGCTTTGGGAAGTCAAATAATAACATATTAAGCACTTAGAAGTCATTTGATTTGTTTTTCGGTCACTTATTTTAGCATATTTTGAGAAGTCGTTTTTCGGGGCTCTATTTTCGAGACCGAATTTTTTTGCTTTTTTCGAGATTTAAAGCTTTGGGAAGTCAAATAATAACATATTAAGCACTTAGGAGTCATTTGATTTGTTTTTCGATCACTTATTTTAGTTTATTTTGAGACGTCGTTTTTCTGGGCTACATTTTCGAGACCCTAAAAATTTGCTTTTTTCGATATTTAAAGCTTTGGGAAGTTAAATAATAACATATTAAGCACTTAGGAATCATTTGATTTATTTTTCGGTCACTTATTTGAGCATATTTTGAGACGTCGTTTTTCGGGGCTCTAATTTCGAGACCCTAAAAATTTGCTTTTTTTCGAGATTTAAAGTTTTGGGAAGTCAAATAATAACATATTAAGCACTTAGGAGTCATTTGATTTATTTTTCGGTCACTTATTTTAGCTTATTTTGAAACGTCGTTTTTTGGGACTACATTTTCGAGACCCTAAAAATTTGATTTCTTTCGAGATTTTAAGTCTTGGGAAGTCAAATAATAACATATTAAGCACTTAGCAGTCATTTGATTTGTTTTTCGGTCACTTATTTTAGCATATTTTTAGACGTCGTTTTTCGGGGGCTCTATTTTCGAGACCGAATTTTATTGCTTTTTTCGAGATTTAAAGCTTTTGGAAGTCAAATAATAACATATTAGCAGTCATTTGATTTGTTTTTCGGTCACTTATTTTAGCATATTTTGAGACGTCGTTTTTCGGGGCTCCATTTTCGAGACCGATTTTTTTTGCTTTTTTCGTGATTTAAAGCTTTGGGAAGTCAAATAATAACATATTAAGCACTTAAGAGTCATTTGATTTGTTTTTCCGTCACTTATTTTTGCTTATTTTCAGACATATTTTTCGGTGCTCGATTTTCGAAACCCTAAAAATTTGTTTTTTTTTTTAGATTTAAAACATTGGTAAGTCAAATAATAACATATTAAGCACTTAGGAGTCGTTTGATTTGTTTTTCGGTCACTAATTTTAGCTTATTTTTGGATATCGTTTTTCGGGACTCCATTTTCGAGACCCTAAAAATTTGCTTTTTCCGAGATTTAAAGCTTTGGGAAGTCAAATAATAACATATTAAGCACTTAGAAGTCATTTGATTTGTTTTTCGGTCACTTATTTTAGCTTATTTAAAGAAGTCGTTTTTCGGGGCAATGTTTTCGAGACCCTAAAAATGTGTTCTTTTTTCGAGATTTAAAGCTTTGGGAAATCAAATAATAACATATTAATCACTTATGAGTCATTTGATTTATTTTTCAGTCACTTATTTTAGCTTATTTTGAGACGTCGTTTTTCGGGCCTCCATTTTCGAGACCCTAAAAATTTGCTTTTTTTTCAAGATTTAACGCTTTGGGAAGTCAAATAATAACATATTAAGCACTTATGAGTCATTTGATTTGTTTTTCGGCCACTTATTTTAGCTTATTTAAAGAAGTCGTTTTTCGAGGCTATGTTTTCGAGACCCTAAAAATGTGTTCTTTTTTCGAGATTTAAAGCTTTGGGAAGTCAAATAATAACATATTAAGCACTTATGAGTCATTTGATTTGTTTTTTCGTCACTTATTTTAGCTTATTTTGAGACGTCGTTTTTCGGGGCTACATTTTCGAGACCCTAAAAATTTGCTTTTTTTTCGAGATTTTAAGCTTTCCGAAATCAAATAATAACATATTAAGCACTTAGGAGTCATTTGATTTGTTTTTCGGTCACTTATTTTAGCTTATTTTGAGACGTCATTTTTCGGGGTTCAATTTCTGAGATCCTAAAAATTTGCTTTTTTTCGAGATTTAAAGTTTTGGGAAGTCAAATAATAACATCTTAAGCACTTAGGAGTCATTTGATTTGTTTTTCGGTCACTTATTTTAGCATATTTTGAGACGTCGTTTTTCGGGGCTCGATTTTCGAGACCCTAAAAATTTGCTTTTTTTCGAGATTTAAAGTTTTGGGAAGTTAAATAATAACATATTAAGCACTTAGGAGTCATTTGATTTGTTTTTCGGTCACTTATTTTAGCAAATTTTGAGACGTCGTTTTTCGGGGCTCTATTTTCGAGACCGAATTTTTTTGCTTTTTTCGAGATTCTTTGGGAAGTCAAATAATAACATATTAAGCTCTTAGGAGTCATTTGATTTGTTTTTCGGTCACTTATTTTAGCATATTTTGAGACGTCGTTTTTCGAAGCTCCATTTTCGAGACCGAAATTTTTTGTTTTTTTCGAAATTTAAAGCTTTGGGAAGCCAAATAATAACATATTAAGCACTTAAGAGTCATTTGATTTATTTTTCCGTCACTTATTTTTGCTTATTTTGAGACATGTTTTTCAGTGCTCGATTTTCGAAACCCTAAAAATTTGTTTTTTTTTAGATTTAAAACATTGGTAAGTCAAATAATAACATATTAAGCACTTATGAGTCGTTTGATTTGTTTTTCGGTCAATAATTTTAGCTTATTTTTGGATATTGTTTTTCGGGACTCCATTTTCGAGACCCTAAAACTTTGCTTTTTTCCGAGATTTAAAGCTTTGGGAAGTCTAATAATAACATATTAAGCACTTAAGAGTCATTTGATTTGTTTTTCGGTCACTTATTTTAGCTTATTTAAAGAAGTCGTTTTTCGGGGCAATGTTTTCGAGACCCTAAAAATGTGTTCTTTTTTCGAGATTTAAAGCTTTGGGAAATCAAATAATAACATATTAATCACTTATGATTCATTTGATTTGTTTTTCAGTCACTTATTTTAGCTTATTTTGAGACGTCGTTTTTCTGGGCTACATTTTCGAGACCCTAAAAATTTGCTTTTTTTCGATATTTAAAGCTTTGGGAAGTTAAATAATAACATATTAAGCACTTAGGAGTCATTTTATTTATTTTTCGGTCACTTATTTTAGCATATTTTGAGACAACGTTTTTCGGGACTCTATTTTCGAGACCCTAAAAATTTGCTTTTTTTCGAGATTTAAAGTTTTGGGAAGTAAAATAATAACATTTTGAGCACTTAGCAGTCAGTTGGTTTTTTTTTCGGTTACTTATTTTAGCTTATTTTGAGACGTCGTTTTTCGTGGCTCCATTTTAGGGACCGAAATTTTTTGCTTATATTGAGACATCGTTTTTCGGGGCTCGATTTTCGAGACCCCAAAAATTTTCTTTTTTTCGAGATTTAAAGTTTTGGGAAGTCAAATAATAACATATTAAGCACTTAAGAGTCATTTGATTTGTTTTTCGGTCACTTATTTTAGCTTATTTAAAGAAGTCGTTTTTCGGGGCTCGATTTTCGAGACCCCAAAAATTTTCTTTTTTTCGAGATTTAAAGTTTTGGGAAGTCAAATAATAACATATTAAGCACTTAGGAGTCATTTGATTTGTTTTTCGGTCACTTATTTTAGCATATTTAGAGACGTCGTTTTTGGGGGGTCGGTTTTCGAGATCCCAAAAATTTGTTTTTTTTTCGAGATTTTAAGTTTTGGAAAGTCAAATAATAACATATTAAGCACTTAGGAGTCATTTGATTTATTTTTCGGTCACTTATTTTAGCTTATTTTGAGACGTCGTTTTTCGGGACTACATTTTCGAGACCCTAAAAATTTACTTTTCTTCGAGATTTTAAGCTTTGGGAAGTCAAATAATAACATATTAAGCACTTAGGAGTCATTTGATTTGTTTTTCGGTCATTTATTTTAGCATATTTTGAGACGTCGTTTTTCGGGGCTCTATTTTCGAGACCGAAATTTTTTGCTTTTTCGAGATTCTTTGGGAAGTCAAATAATAACATATTAAGCTCTTAGGAGTCATTTGATTTGTTTTTCGGTCACTTATTTTAGCATATTTTGAGGCGTCGTTTTTCGAAGCTCCATTTTCGAGACCGAAATTTTTTGCTTTTTTCGAAATTTAAAGCTTTGGGAAGCCAAATAATAACATATTAAGCCCTTAAGAGTCATTTGATTTATTTTTCCGTCACTTATTTTGAGACATGTTTTTCGGTGCTCGATTTTTGAAACCCTAAAAATTTGTTTTTTTTAGATTTAAAACATTGGTAAGTCAAATAATAACATATTAAGCACTTAGGAGTCGTTTGATTTGTTTTTCGGTCAATAATTTTAGCTTATTTTTGGATATTGTTTTTCGGGACTCCATTTTCGAGACCCTAAAAATTTGCTTTTTTCCGAGATTTAAAGCCTTGGAAAGTCAAATAATAACATATTAAGCACTTCGGAGTCATTTGACTTGTTTTTCGGGCACTTATTTTAGCATATTTTGAGACGTCGTTTTTCGAAGCTCCATTTTCGAGACCGAAATTTTTTGCTTTTTTCGAGATTCTTTGGGAAGTCAAATAATAACATATTAAGCTCTTAGGAGTCATTTGATTTGTTTTTCGGTCACTTATTTTAGCATATTTTGAGACGTCGTTTTTCGAAGCTCCATTTTCGAGACCGAAATTTTTTGCTTTTTTCGAAATTTAAAGCTTTGGGAAGCCAAATAATAACATATTAAGCACTTAAGAGTCATTTGATTTATTTTTCCGTCACTTATTTTTGCTTATTTTGAGACATGTTTTTCAGTGCTCGATTTTCGAAACCCTAAAAATTTGTTTTTTTTTAGATTTAAAACATTGGTAAGTCAAATAATAACATATTAAGCACTTATGAGTCGTTTGATTTGTTTTTCGGTCAATAATTTTAGCTTATTTTTGGATATTTTTTTTCGGGACTCCATTTTCGAGACCCTAAAAATTTGCTTTTTTCCGAGATTTAAAGCTTTGCGAAGTCAAATAATAACATATTAAGCACTTAGGAGTCATTTGATTTGTTTTTCGGTCACTTATTTTAGCAAATTTTGAGACGTCGTTTTCGGGGCTCTATTTTCGAGACCGAAATTTTTTGCTTTTTTCGAGATTCTTTGGGAAGTCAAATAATAACATATTAAGCTCTTAGGAGTCATTTGATTTGTTTTTCGGTCACTTATTTTAGCATATTTTGAGACGTCGTTTTTCGAAGCTCAATTTTCGAGACCGAAATTTTTTGTTTTTTTCGAAATTTAAAGCTTTGGGAAGCCAAATAATAACATATTAAGCACTTAAGAGTCATTTGATTTATTTTTCCGTCACTTATTTTTGCTTATTTTGAGACAGGTTTTTCAGTGCTCGATTTTCGAAACCCTAAAAATTTGTTTTTTTTTAGATTTAAAACATTGGTAAGTCAAATAATAACATATTAAGCACTTAGGAGTCGTTTGATTTGTTTTTCGGTCAATAATTTTTGCTTATTTTTGGATATTGTTTTTCGGGACTCCATTTTCGAGACCCTAAAAATTTGCTTTTTTTCGAGATTTAAAGCTTTGGGAAGTCAAATAATAACATATTAAGCACTTAGGAGTCATTTGATTTGTTTTTCGGTCACTTATTTTAGCTTATTTTGAGACGTCGTTTTTCGGGGCTCTATTTTCGAGACCGAAATTTTTTGCTTTTTTCGAGATTCTTTGGGAAGTCAAATAATAACATATTAAGCTCTTAGGAGTCATTTGATTTGTTTTTCGGTCACTTATTTTAGCATATTTTGAGACGTCGTTTTTCGAAGCTCCATTTTCGAGACCGAAATTTTTTGCTTTTTTCGAAATTTAAAGCTTTGGGAAGCCAAATAATAACATATTAAGCACTTAAGAGTCATTTGATTTATTTTTCCGTCACTTATTTTTGCTTATTTTGAGACATGTTTTTCAGTGCTCGATTTTCGAAACCCTAAAAATTTGTTTTTTTTTAGATTTAAAACATTGGTAAGTCAAATAATAACATATTAAGCACTTATGAGTCGTTTGATTTGTTTTTCGGTCAATAATTTTAGCTTATTTTTGGATATTGTTTTTCGGGACTCCATTTTCGAGACCCTAAAAATTTGCTTTTTTCCGCGATGTAAAGCGTTGGGAAGTCAAATAATAACATATTAAGCACTTAGGAGTCATTTGATTTGTTTTTCGGTCACTTATTTTGGCACATTTTGAGACGTCGTTTTTCGGGGCTCTATTTTCGAGACCGAAATTTTTTGCTTTTTTCGAGATTCTTTGGGAAGTCAAATAATAACATATTAAGCTCTTAGGAGTCATTTGATTTGTTTTTCGGTCACTTATTTTAGCATATTTTGAGACGTCGTTTTTCGAAGCTCCATTTTCGAGACCGAAATTTTTTGTTTTTTTCGAAATTTAAAGCTTTGGGAAGCCAAATAATAACATATTAAGCACTTAAGAGTCATTTGATTTATTTTTCCGTCACTTATTTTTGCTTATTTTGAGACATGTTTTTCAGTGCTCGATTTTCGAAACCCTAAAAATTTGTTTTTTTTTAGATTTAAAACATTGGTAAGTCAAATAATAACATATTAAGCACTTATGAGTCGTTTGATTTGTTTTTCGGTCAATAATTTTAACTTATTTTTGGATATTGTTTTTCGGGACTCCATTTTCGAGACCCTAAAAATTTGCTTTTTTCCGAGATTTAAAGCTTTGGGAAGTCAAATAATAACATATTAAGCACTTAAGAGTCATTTGATTTGTTTTTCGGTCACTTATTTTAGCTTATTTAAAGAAGTCGTTTTTCGGGGCAATGTTTTCGAGACCCTAAAAATGTGTTCTTTTTTCGAGATTAAAAGCTTTGGGAAATCAAATAATAACATATTAATCACTTATGATTCATTTGATTTGTTTTTCAGTCACTTATTTTAGCTTATTTTGAGACGTCGTTTTTCTGGGCTACATTTTCGAGACCCTAAAAATTTGCTTTTTTTCGATATTTAAAGCTTTGGGAAGTTAAATAATAACATATTAAGCACTTAGGAGTCATTTGATTTGTTTTTCGGTCACTTAGTTTAGCTTATTTTGAGACGTCGTTTTTCGGGACTCTATTTTCGAGACCCTAAAAATTTGCTTTTTTTCGAGATTTAAAGTTTTGGGAAGTCAAATAATAACATTTTGAGCACTTAGCAGTCAGTTGGTTTTTTTTTCGGTTACTTATTTTAGCTTATTTTGAGACATCGTTTTTCGTGGCTCCATTTTAGAGACCGAATTTTTTTGCTTTTTTCGAGATATAAAGCTTATGGAAGTCAAATACTAACATATTAAGCGCTTAAGAGGCATTTGCTTTGTTTTTCCGGCACTTATTTTTGCTTATATTGAGACATCGTGTTACGGGGCTCGATTTTCGAGACCCTAAAAATTTTCTTTTTTTCGAGATTTAAAGTTTTGGGAAGTCAAATAATAAAATATTAAGCACTTACGAGTCATTTGATTTGTTTTTCGGTCACTTATTTAGCTTATTTTTAGAAGTCGTTTTTCGGGGTTCGATTTCTGAGACCCTAAAAATTTTCTTTTTTTCGAGATTTAAAGTTTTGGGAAGTCAAATAATAACATATTAAGCACTTAGGAGTCATTTGATTTGTTTTACGGTCACTTATTTTAGCATATTTAGAGACGTCGTTTTTCGGGGCTCTATTTTCGACACCCCAAAAATTTGCTTTTTTTTCGAGATTTTGAGTTTTGGAAAGTCAAATAATAACATATTAAGCACTTAGGAGTCATTTGATTTATTTTTCGGTCACTTATTTTAGCTTATTTTGAAACGTCGTTTTTCGGGACTACATTTTCGAGACCCTAAAAATTTACTTTTCTTCGAGATTTTAAGCTTTGGGAAGTCAAATAATAACATATTAAGCACTTAGAAGTCATTTGATTTGTTTTTCGGTCACTTATTTTAGCATATTTTGAGACGTCGTTTTTCGGGGCTCTATTTTTGCGACCGAATTTTTTTGCTTTTTTCGAGATTTAAAGCTTTGGGAAGTCAAATAATAACATATTAAGCACTTAGGAGTCATTTGATTAGTTTTTCGGTCACTTATTTTAGCTTGGTTTGAGACGTCGTTTTTCTGGTTTTCATTTTCGAGACCCTAAAAATTTGCTTTTTTTCGATATTTAAAGCTTTGGGAAGTTAAATAATAACATATTAAGCACTTAGGAGTCATTTGATTTGTTTTTCGGTCACTTATTTTAGCATATTTAGAGACGTCGTTTTTCGGGGCTCTATTTTCGAGACCCTAAAAATTTGCTTTTTTTTCGAGATTTTAAGTTTTGGAAAGTCAAATAATAACATATTAAGCACTTAGGAGTCATTTGATTTATTTTTCGGTCACTTATTTTAGCTTATTTTGAGACGTCGTTTTTCGGGACTACATTTTCGAGACCCTAAAAATTTACTTTTTTTCGAGATTTTAAGCTTTGGGAAGTCAAATAATAACATATTAAGCACTTAGGAGTCATTTGATTTGTTTTTCGGTCACTTATTTTAGCTTATTTTTAGACGTCGATTTTCGGGGCTCCATTTTCGAGACCTTAAAAATTTGCTTTTTTCGAGATTTAAAGCTTTAGGAAGTCAAATAATAACATATTAAGCACTTAGGAGTCATTTGATTTGTTTTTCGGTCACTTATTTTAGCTTATTTTGAGACGTCGTTTTTCTGGTCTACATTTTCGAGACCCTAAAAATTTTCTTTTTTTCGATATTTAAAGCTTTGGGAAGTTAAATAATAACATATTAAGCACTTAGGAGTCATTTGATTTGTTTTTCGGTCACTTAGTTTAGCTTATTTTGAGACGTCGTTTTTCGGGGCTCTATTTTCGAGACCCTAAAAATTTGCTTTTTTTCGAGATTTAAAGTTTTGGGAAGTCAAATAATAACATATTAAGCACTTAGGAGTCATTTGATTTGTTTTTCGGTCACTTATTTTAGCATATTTAGAGACGTCGTTTTTGGGGGCTCGATTTTCGAGACCCCAAAAATTTGCTGTTTTTTAGAGATTTTAAGTTTTGGAAAGTCAAATAATAACATATTAAGCACTTAGGAGTCATTTGATTTATTTTTCGGTCACTTATTTTAGCTTATTTTGAGACGTCGTTTTTCGGGACTACATTTTCGAGACCCTAAAAATTTACTTTTTTTCGAGATTTTAAGCTTTGGGAAGTCAAATAATAACATATTAAGCACTTAGGAGTCATTTGATTTGTTTTTCGGTCACTTATTTTAGCATATTTTGAGACGTCGTTTTTCGGGGCTCTATTTTCGAGACCGAAATTTTTTGCTTTTTCGATATTCTTTAGGAATTCAAACAGTAACATATTAATCTCTTAGGAGTTATTTGATTTGTTTTTCGGTCACTTATTTTAGCATATTTTGAGACGTCGTTTTTCGAAGCTCCATTTTCGAGACCGAAATTTTTTGCTTTTTTCGAAATTTAAAGCTTTGGGAAGCCAAATAATAACATATTAAGCACTTAAGAGTCATTTGATTTATTTTTCCGTCACTTATTTTGAGACATGTTTTTCGGTGCTCGATTTTCTAAACCCTAAAAATTTGTTTTTTTTAGATTTAAAACATTGGTAAGTCAAATAATAACATATTAAGCACTTAGGAGTCGTTTGATTTGTTTTTCGGTCAATAATTTTAGCTTATTTTTGGATATTGTTTTTCGGGACTCCATTTTCGAGACCCTAAAAATTTGCTTTTTTCCGAGATTTAAATCTTTGGGAAGTTAAATAATAACATATTAAGCACTTAGGAGTCATTTGATTTGTTTTTCGGTCACTTATTTTAGCATATTTTGAGACGTCGTTTTTCGGGGCTCTATTTTCGAGACCGAAATTTTTTGCTTTTTTCGAGATTCTTTGGGAAGTCAAATAATAACATATTAAGCTCTTAGGAGTCATTTGATTTGTTTTTCGGTCAATTATTTTAGCATATTTTGAGACGTCGTTTTTCGAAGCTCCATTTTCGAGACCGAAATTTTTTGCTTTTTTCGAGATTTAAAGCTTTGGGAAGTCAAATAATAACATATTAAGCACTTAGGAGTCATTTGATTAGTTTTTCGGTCACTTATTTTTCCTTATTTTGAGACATCTTGTTTTTGAGCTACATTTTCAAGACCCGAAAAATTTGCTCTTTTTCGATATTTAAAGCTTTTGGAAGTTAAATAATAACATATTAAGCACTTAGGAGTCATTTGATTTGTTTTCCGGTCACTTATTTTAGCATATTTAGAGACGTCGTTTTTCGGGGCTCTATTTTCGACACCCTAAAAATTTGCTTTTTTTTCGAGATTTTAAGTTTTGGAAAGTCAAATAATAACATATTAAGCACTTAGGAGTCATTTGATTTATTTTTCGGTCACTTATTTTAGCTTATTTTGAGACGTCGTTTTTCGGGACTACATTTTCGAGACCCTAAAAATTTACTTTTTTTCGAGATTTTAAGCTTTGGGAAGTCAAATAATAACATATTAAGCACTTAGGAGTCATTTGATTTGTTTTTCGATCACTTATTTTAGCTTATTTTTAGACGTCGATTTTCGGGGCTCCATTTTCGAGACCTTAAAAATTTGCTTTTTCGAGATTTAAAGCTTTAGGAAGTCAAATAATAACATATTAAGCACTTAGGAGTCATTTGATTTGTTTTTCGGTCACTTATTTTAGCTTATTTTGAGACGTCGTTTTTCTGGTCTACATTTTCGAGACCCTAAAAATTTTCTTTTTTTCGATATTTAAAGCTTTGGGAAGTTAAATAATAACATATTAAGCACTTAGGAGTCATTTGATTTGTTTTTCGGTCACTTATTTTAGCTTATTTTGAGACGTCGTTTTTCGGGGCTCTATTTTCGAGACCCTAAAAATTTGCTTTTTTTCGAGATTTAAAGTTTTGGGAAGTCAAATAATAACATATTAAGCACTTAGGAGTCATTTGATTTGTTTTTCGGTCACTTATTTTAGCATATTTAGAGACGTCGTTTTTGGGGGCTCGATTTTCGAGACCCCAAAAACTTGATATTTTTTCGAGATTTTAAGTTTTGGAAAGTGAAATAACAACATGTGAAGTACTTAGGAGGCATTTGATTTATTTTTCGGTCACTTATTTTAGCTTATTTTGGGTCGTCCTTTTTCGGGACTACTTTTTTGAAACCCCAAACATTTACTTTTCCTCGCTATTTTAAGCTGTGAGAAGTCAAATAATAACAGATTAAGTACTTAGGAGTCATTTGATTTGTTTTTCGGTCACTTATTTTAACATATTTTGAGACGTCGTATTTCGGGGCTCTATTTTCGAGACCGAAATTTTTTGCTTTTTCGAGATTCTTTGGGAAGTCAAATAATAACATATTAAGCTCTTAGGAGTTATTTGATTTGTTTTTCGGTCACTTATTTTAGCATATTTTGAGACGTCGTTTTTCGAAGCTCCATTTTCGAGACCGAAATTTTTTGCTTTTTTCGAAATTTAAAGCTTTGGGAAGCCAAATAATAACATATTAAGCACTTAAGAGTCATTTGATTTATTTTTCCGTCACTTATTTTGAGACATGTTTTTCGGTGCTCGATTTTCTAAACCCTAAAAATTTGTTTTTTTTAGATTTAAAACATTGGTAAGTCAAATAATAACATATTAAGCACTTAGGAGTCGTTTGATTTGTTTTTCGGTCAATAATTTTAGCTTATTTTTGGATATTGTTTTTCGGGACTCCATTTTCGAGACCCTAAAAATTTGCTTTTTTCCGAGATTTAAATCTTTGGGAAGTCAAATAATAACATATTAAGCACTTAGGAGTCATTTGATTTGTTTTTCGGTCACTTATTTTAGCATATTTTGAGACGTCGTTTTTCGGGGCTCTATTTTCGAGACCGAAATTTTTTGCTTTTTTCGAGATTCTTTGGGAAGTCAAATAATAACATATTAAGCTCTTAGGAGTCATTTGATTTGTTTTTCGGTCACTTATTTTAGCATATTTTGAGACGTCGTTTTTCGAAGCTCCATTTTCGAGACCGAAATTTTTTGCTTTTTTCGAAATTTAAAGCTTTGGGAAGCCAAATAATAACATATTAAGCACTTAAGAGTCATTTGATTTATTTTTCCGTCACTTATTTTTGCTTATTTTCAGACATGCTTTTCAGTGCTCGATTTTCGAAACCCTAAAAATTTGTTTTTTTTTAGATTTAAAACATTGGTAAGTCAAATAATAACATATTAAGCACTTATAAGTCGTTTGATTTGTTTTTCGGTCAATAATTTTAGCTTATTTTTGGATATTGTTTTTCGGGACTCCATTTTCGAGACCCTAAAAATTTGCTTTTTTCCGAGATTTAAAGCTTTGGGAAGTCAAATAATAACATATTAAGCTCTTAGGAGTCATTTGATTTGTTTTTCGGTCACTTATTTTAGCATATTTTGAGACGTCGTTTTTCGGTGCTCTGTTTTCGAGACCGAAGTTTTTTGCTTCTTCGGGTTTCTTGGGAGAGTCAAATAATAACATATTAAGCTCTTAGGAGTCATTTGATTTGTTTTTCGGTCACTTATTTTAGCATATTTTGAGACGTCGTTTTTCGAAGCTCCATTTTCGAGACCGAAATTTTTTGCTTTTTTCGAAATTTAAAGCTTTGGGAAGCCAAATAATAACATATTAAGCACTTAAGAGTCATTTGATTTATTTTTCCGTCACTTATTTTGAGACATGTTTTTCGGTGCTCGATTTTCGAAACCCTAAAAATTTGTTTTTTTTTAGATTTAAAACATTGGTAAGTCAAATAATAACATATTAAGCACTTAGGAGTCGTTTGATTTGTTTTTCGGTCAATAATTTTAGCTTATTTTTGGATATTGTTTTTCGGGACTCCATTTTCGAGACCCTAAAAATTTGCTTTTTTCCGAGATTTAAAGCTTTGGGAAGTCAAATAATAACATATTAAGCACTTAGGAGTCATTTGATTTGTTTTTCGGTCACTTATTTTAGCATATTTTGAGACGTCGTTTTTCGGGGCTCTATTTTCGAGACCGAAATTTTTTGCTTTTTTCGAGATTCTTTGGGAAGTCAAATAATAACATATTAAGCTCTTAGGAGTCATTTGATTTGTTTTTCGGTCACTTATTTTAGCATATTTTGAGACGTCGTTTTTCGAAGCTCCATTTTCGAGACCGAAATTTTTTGCTTTTTTCTAAATTTAAAGCTTTGGGAAGCCAAATAATAACATATTAAGCACTTAAGAGTCATTTGATTTATTTTTCCGTCACTTATTTTTGCTTATTTTGAGACATGTTTTTCAGTGCTCGATTTTCGAAACCCTAAAAATTTGTTTTTTTTTAGATTTAAAGCATTGGTAAGTCAAATAATAACATATTAAGCACTTATGAGTCGTTTGATTTGTTTTTCGGTCAATAATTTTAGCTTATTTTTGGATATTGTTTTTCGGGACTCCATTTTCGAGACCCTAAAAATTTGCTTTTTTCCGAGATTTAAAGCTTTGGGAAGTCAAATAATAACATATTAAGCACTTAAGAGTCATTTGATTTGTTTTTCGGTCACTTATTTTAGCTTATTTAAAGAAGTCGTTTTTCGGGGCAATGTTTTCGAGACCCTAAAAATGTGTTCTTTTTTCGAGATTTAAAGCTTTGGGAAATCAAATAATAACATATTAATCACTTATGATTCATTTGATTTGTTTTTCAGTCACTTATTTTAGCTTATTTTGAGACGTCGTTTTTCTGGGCTACATTTTCGAGACCCTAAAAATTTGCTTTTTTTCGATATTTAAAGCTTTGGGAAGTTAAATAATAACATATTAAGCACTTAGGAGTCATTTGATTTGTTTTTCGGTCACTTATTTTAGCTTATTTTGAGACGTCGTTTTTCGGGGCTCTATTTTCGAGACCCTAAAAATTTGCTTTTTTTCGAGATTTAAAGTTTTGGGAAGTCAAATAATAACATTTTGATCACTTAGCAGTCAGTTGGTTTTTTTTTCGGTTACTTATTTTAGCTTATTTTGAGACATCGTTTTTCGTGGCTCCATTTTCGAGACCGAAATTTTTTGCTTTTTTCGAGATTTAAAGCTTATGGAAGTCAAATAATAACATATTAAACACTTAAGAGTCATTTGCTTTGTTTTTCCGTCACTTATTTTTGCTTATATTGAGACATAGTTTTTCGGGGCTCGATTTTCGAGACCCTAAAAATTTTCTTTTTTTCGAGATTTAAAGTTTTGGGAAGTCAAATAATAAAATATTAAGCACTTACGAGTCATTTGATTTGTTTTTCGGTCACTTATTTTAGCTTATTTTGAGACGTCGTTTTTCGGGGTTCGATTTCTGAGACCCTAAAAATTTTCTTTTTTTCGAGATTTAAAGTTTTGGGAAGTCAAATAATAACATATTAAGCACTTAGGAGTCATTTGATTTGTTTTTCGGTCACTTATTTTAGCATATTTAGAGACGTCGTTTTTGGGGGCTCGATTTTCGAGACCCCAAAAATTTGCTTTTTTTTCGAGATTTTAAGTTTTGGAAAGTCAAATAATAACATATTAAGCACTTAGGAGTCATTTGATTTATTTTTCGGTCACTTATTTTAGCTTATTTTGAGACGTCGTTTTTCGGGACTACATTTTCGAGACCCTAAAAATTTACTTTTCTTCGAGATTTTAAGCTTTGGGAAGTCAAGTAATAACATATTAAGCACTTAGAAGTCATTTGATTTGTTTTTCGGTCACTTATTTTAGCATATTTTGAGACGTCGTTTTTCGGGGCTCTATTTTCGAGACCGAATTTTTTTGCTTTTTTCGAGATTTAAAGCTTTGGGAAGTCAAATAATAACATATTAAGCACTTAGGAGTCATTTGATTTGTTTTTTGGTCACTTATTTTAGCTTATTTTGAGACGTCGTTTTTCTGGTCTACATTTTCGAGACCCTAAAAATTTGCTTTTTTTCGATATTTAAAGCTTTGGGAAGTTAAATAATAACATATTAAGCACTTAGGAGTCATTTGATTTGTTTTCCGGTCACTTATTTTAGCATATTTAGAGACGTCGTTTTTCGGGGCTCTATTTTCGACACCCTAAAAATTTGCTTTTTTTTCGAGATTTTAAGTTTTGGAAAGTCAAATAATAACATATTAAGCACTTAGGAGTCATTTGGTTTATTTTTCGGTCACTTATTTTAGCTTATTTTGAGACGTCGTTTTTCGGGACTACATTTTCGAGACCCTAAAAATTTACTTTTTTTCGAGATTTTAAGCTTTGGGAAGTCAAATAATAACATATTAAGCACTTAGGAGTCATTTGATTTGTTTTTCGGTCACTTATTTTAGCTTATTTTTAGACGTCGATTTTCGTGGCTCCATTTTCGAGACCTTAAAAATTTGCTTTTTTCGAGATTTAAAGCTTTAGGAAGTCAAATAATAACATATTAAGCACTTAGGAGTCATTTGATTTGTTTTTCGGTCACTTATTTTAGCTTATTTTGAGACGTCGTTTTTCTGGTCTACATTTTCGAGACCCTAAAAATTTTCTTTTTTTCGATATTTAAAGCTTTGGGAAGTTAAATAATAACATATTAAGCACTTAGGAGTCATTTGATTTGTTTTTCGGTCACTTAGTTTAGCTTATTTTGAGACGTCGTTTTTCGGGGCTCTATTTTCGAGACCCTAAAAATTTGCTTTTTTTCGAGATTTAAAGTTTTGGGAAGTCAAATAATAACATATTAAGCACTTAGGAGTCATTTGATTTGTTTTTCGGTCACTTATTTTAGCATATTTTGAGACGTCGTTTTTCGAAGCTCCATTTTTGAGACCGAAATTTTTTGCTTCTTTCGAAATTTAAAGCTTTGGGAAGCCAAATAATAACATATTAAGCACTTAAGTGTCATTTGATTTATTTTTCCGTCACTTATTTTTGCTTATTTTGAGACATGTTTTTCAGTGCTCGATTTTCGAAACCCTAAAAATTTGTTTTTTTTAGATTTAAAACATTGGTAAGTCAAATAATAACATATTAAGCACTTATGAGTCGTTTGATTTGTTTTTTGGTCTATAATTTTAGCTTATTTTTGGATATTGTTTTTCGGGACTCCGTTTTCGAGACCCTAAAAATATGCTTTTTTTTCGAGATTTTAAGTTTTGGAAAGTCAAATAATAACATATTAAGCACTTAAGAGTCATTTGATTTGTTTTTCGGTCACTTATTTTAGCTTATTTTTGGATATTGTTTTTCGGGACTCCATTTTCGAGACCCTAAAAATTTGCTTTTTCCGAGATTTAAAGCTTTGGGAAGTCAAATAATAACATATTAAGCACTTAGGAGTCATTTGATTTGTTTTTCGGTCACTTATTTTAGCAAATTTTGAGACGTCGTTTTTCGGGGCTCTATTTTCGAGACCGAAATTTTTTGCTTTTTTCGAGATTCTTTGGGAAGTCAAATAATAACATATTAAGCTCTTAGGAGTCATTTGATTTGTTTTTCGGTCACTTATTTTAGCATATTTTGAGACGTCGTTTTTCGAAGCTCCATTTTCGAGACCGAAATTTTTTGTTTTTTTCGAAATTTAAAGCTTTGGGAAGCCAAATAATAACATATTAAGCACTTAAGAGTCATTTGATTTATTTTTCCGTCACTTATTTTTGCTTATTTTGAGACATGTTTTTCAGTGCTCGATTTTCGAAACCCTAAAAATTTGTTTTTTTTTAGATTTAAAACATTGGTAAGTCAAATAATAACATATTAAGCACTTATGAGTCGTTTGATTTGTTTTTCGGTCAATAATTTTAGCTTATTTTTGGATATTGTTTTTCGGGACTCCATTTTCGAGACCCTAAAAATTTGCTTTTTTCCGAGATTTAAAGCTTTGGGAAGTCAAATAATAACATATTAAGCACTTAAGAGTCATTTGATTTGTTTTTCGGTCACTTATTTTAGCTTATTTAAAGAAGTCGTTTTTCGGGGCTATGTTTTCGAGACCCTAAAAATGTGTTCTTTTTTCGAGATTTAAAGCTTTGGGAAATCAAATAATAACATATTAATCACTTATGATTCATTTGATTTGTTTTTCAGTCACTTATTTTAGCTTATTTTGAGACGTCGTTTTTCTGGGCTACATTTTCGAGACCCTAAAAATTTGCTTTTTTTCGATATTTAAAGCTTTGGGAAGTTAAATAATAACATATTAAGCACTTAGGAGTCATTTGATTTGTTTTTCGGTCACTTAGTTTAGCTTATTTTGAGACGTCGTTTTTCGGGGATCTATTTTCGAGATCCTAAAAATTTGCTTTTTTTCGAGATTTAAAGTTTTGGGAAGTCAAATAATAACATTTTGAGAACTTTGCAGTCAGTTGGTTTTTTTTTCGGTTACTTATTTTAGCTTATTTTGAGACATCGTTTTTCGTGGCTCCATTTTCGAGACCGAAATTTTTTGCTTTTTTCGAGATTTAAAGCTTATGGAAGTCAAATAATAACATATTAAACACTTAAGAGTCATTTGCTTTGTTTTTCCGTCACTTATTTTTGCTTATATTGAGACATCGTTTTTCGGGGCTCGATTTTCGAGACCCCAAAAATCTTCTTTTTTTCGAGATTTAAAGTTTTGGGAAGCCAAATAATAAAATATTAAGCACTTACGAGTCATTTGATTTGTTTTTCGGTCACTTATTTTAGCTTATTTGAGACGTCGTTTTTCGGGGTTCGACTTCTGAGACCCTAAAAATTTTCTTTTTTTCGAGATTTAAAGTTTTGGGAAGTCAAATAATAACATATTAAGCACTTAGGAGTCATTTGATTTGTTTTTCGGTCACTTATTTTAGCATATTTAGAGACGTCGTTTTTGGGGGCTCGATTTTTGAGACCCCAAAAATTTGCTTTTTTTTCGAGATTTTAATTTTTGGAAAGTCAAATAATAACATATTAAGCACTTAGGAGTCATTTGATTTATTTTTCGGTCACTTATTTTAGCTTATTTTGAGACGTCGTTTTTCGGGACTACATTTTCGAGACCCTAAAAATTTACTTTTCTTCGAGATTTTAAGCTTTGGGAAGTCAAATAATAACATATTAAGCACTTAGGAGTCATTTGATTTGTTTTTCGGTCACTTATTTTAGCATATTTTGAGACGTCGTTTTTCGGGGCTCTATTTTCGAGACCGAATTTTTTTGCTTTTTTCGAGATTTAAAGCTTTGGGAAGTCAAATAATAACATATTAAGCACTTAGGAGTCATTTGATTTGTTTTTCGGTCACTTATTTTAGCTTATTTTGAGACGTCGTTTTTCTGGTCTACATTTTCGAGACCCTAAAAATTTGCTTTTTTTCGATATTTAAAGCTTTGGGAAGTTAAATAATATCATATTAAGCACTTAGGAGTCATTTGATTTGTTTTTCGGTCACTTATTTTAGCATATTTAGAGACGTCGTTTTTCGGGGCTCTATTTTCGAGACCCTAAAAATTTGCTTTTTTTTCGAGATTTTAAGTTTTGGAAAGTCAAATAATAACATATTAAGCACTTAGGAGTCATTTGATTTATTTTTCGGTCACTTATTTTAGCTTATTTTGAGACGTCGTTTTTCGGGACTACATTTTCGAGACCCTAAAAATTTACTTTTTTTCGAGATTTTAAGCTTTGGGAAGTCAAATAATAACATATTAAGCACTTAGGAGTCATTTGATTTGTTTTTCGGTCACTTATTTTAGCTTATTTTTAGACGTCGTTTTTCGGGACTACATTTTCGAGACCCTAAAAATTTACTTTTTTTCGAGATTTTAAGCTTTGGGAAGTCAAATAATAACATATTAAGCACTTAGGAGTCATTTGATTTGTTTTTCGGTCACTTATTTTAGCTTATTTTGAGACGTCGTTTTTCGGGACTACATTTTCGAGACCCTAAAAATTTACTTTTCTTCGAGATTTTAAGCTTTGGGAAGTCAAATAATAACATATTAAGCACTTAGGAGTCATTTGATTTGTTTTTCGGTCACTTATTTTAGCATATTTTGAGACGTCGTTTTTCGGGGCTCTATTTTCGAGACCGAATTTTTTTGCTTTTTTCGAGATTTAAAGCTTTGGGAAGTCAAATAATAACATATTAAGCACTTAGGAGTCATTTGATTTGTTTTTCGGTCACTTATTTTAGCTTATTTTGAGACGTCGTTTTTCTGGTCTACATTTTCGAGACCCTAAAAATTTGCTTTTTTTCGATATTTAAAGCTTTGGGAAGTTAAATAATAACATATTAAGCACTTAGGAGTCATTTGATTTGTTTTCCGGTCACTTATTTTAGCATATTTAGAGACGTCGTTTTTCGGGGCTCTATTTTCGACACCCTAAAAATTTGCTTTTTTTTCGAGATTTTAAGTTTTGGAAAGTCAAATAATAACATATTAAGCACTTAGGAGTCATTTGATTTATTTTTCGGTCACTTATTTTAGCTTATTTTGAGACGTCGTTTTTCGGGACTACATTTTCGAGACCCTAAAAATTTACTTTTTTTCGAGATTTTAAGCTTTGGGAAGTCAAATAATAACATATTAAGCACTTAGGAGTCATTTGATTTGTTTTTCGGTCACTTATTTTAGCTTATTTTTAGACATCGATTTTCGGGGCTCCATTTTCGAGACCTTAAAAATTTGCTTTCTTCGAGATTTAAAGCTTTAGGAAGCCAAATAATAACACATTAAGCACTTAGAAGACACTTGACTCGTGTTTCGGACACTTATCTTAGCTTATCGTCAGACGTCGTTTTTCTGGCCCACATTGTCGAGACCCTAAAAATTTTCTTTTTTTCGATATTTAAAGCTTTGGGAAGTTAAATAATAACATATTAAGCACTTAGGAGTCATTTGATTTGTTTTTCGGTCACTTAGTTTAGCTTATTTTGAGACGTCGTTTTTCGGGGCTCTATTTTCGAGACCCTAAAAATTTGCTTTTTTTCGAGATTTAAAGTTTTGGGAAGTCAAATAATAACATATTAGGCACTTAGGAGTCATTTGATTTGTTTTTCGGTCACTTATTTTAGCATATTTTGAGACGTCGTTTTTCGAAGCTCCATTTTTGAGACCGAAATTTTTTGCTTCTTTCGAAATTTAAAGCTTTGGGAAGCCAAATAATAACATATTAAGCACTTAAGAGTCATTTGATTTATTTTTCCGTCACTTATTTTTGCTTATTTTGAGACATGTTTTTCAGTGCTCGATTTTCGAAACCCTAAAAATTTGTTTTTTTTTAGATTTAAAACATTGGTAAGTCAAATAATAACATATTAAGCACTTATGAGTCGTTTGATTTGCTTTTTGGTCTATAATTTTAGCTTATTTTTGGATATTGTTTTTCGGGACTCCGTTTTCGAGACCCTAAAAATTTGCTTTTTTCCGAGATTTAAAGCTTTGGGAAGTCAAATAATAACATATTAAGCACTTAAGAGTCATTTGATTTGTTTTTCGGTCACTTATTTTAGCTTATTTTTGGATATTGTTTTTCGGGACTCCATTTTCGAGACCCTAAAAATTTGCTTTTTCCGAGATTTAAAGCTTTGGGAAGTCAAATAATAACATATTAAGCACTTAGGAGTCATTTGATTTGTTTTTCGGTCACTTATTTTAGCAAATTTTGAGACGTCGTTTTTCGGGGCTCTATTTTCGAGACCGAAATTTTTTGCTTTTTTCGAGATTCTTTGGGAAGTCAAATAATAACATATTAAGCTCTTAGGAGTCATTTGATTTGTTTTTCGGTCACTTATTTTAGCATATTTTGTGACGTCGTTTTTCGAAGCTCCATTTTCGAGACCGAAATTTTTTGTTTTTTTCGAAATTTAAAGCTTTGGGAAGCCAAATAATAACATATTAAGCACTTAAGAGTCATTTGATTTATTTTTCCGTCACTTATTTTTGCTTATTTTGAGACATGTTTTTCAGTGCTCGATTTTCGAAACCCTAAAAATTTGTTTTTTTTTAGATTTAAAACATTGGTAAGTCAAATAATAACATATTAAGCACTTATGAGTCGTTTGATTTGTTTTTCGGTCAATAATTTTAGCTTATTTTTGGATATTGTTTTTCGGGACTCCATTTTCGAGACCCTAAAAATTTGCTTTTTTCCGAGATTTAAAGCTTTGGGAAGTCAAATAATAACATATTAAGCACTTAAGAGTCATTTGATTTGTTTTTCGGTCACTTATTTTAGCTTATTTAAAGAAGGCGTTTTTCGGGGCAATGTTTTCAAGACCCTAAAAATGTGTTCTTTTTTCGAGATTTAAAGCTTTGGGAAATCAAATAATAACATATTAATCACTTATGATTCATTTGATTTGTTTTTCAGTCACTTATTTTAGCTTATTTTGAGACGTCGTTTTTCTGGGCTACATTTTCGAGACCCTAAAAATTTGCTTTTTTTCGATATTTAAAGCTTTGGGAAGTTAAATAATAACATATTAAGCACTTAGGAGTCATTTGATTTGTTTTTCGGTCACTTATTTTAGCTTATTTTGAGACGTCGTTTTTCGGGGCACAATTTTCAAAACCCTAAAAATTTGCTTTTTTTCGAGATTTAAAGTTTTGGGAAGTCAAATAATAACATTTTGAGAACTTTGCAGTCAGTTGGGTTTTTGTTCGATTACTTATTTGAGCTTATCTGGAGACATCGTTTTTCGTGGCCCCAGTTTAGAGACCGAAATTTTTTGCTTTTTTCGAGATATAAAGCTTATGGAAGTCAAATAATAACATATTAAACACTTAAGAGTCATTTGCTTTGTTTTTCCGTCACTTATTTTTGCTTATATTGAGACATCGTTTTTCGGGGCTCGATTTTCGAGACCCCAAAAATTTTCTTTTTTTCGAGATTTAAAGTTTTGGGAAGTCAAATAATAACATATTAAGCACTTACGAGTCATTTGATTTGTTTTTCGGTCACTTATTTTAGCTTATTTTGAGACGTCGTTTTTCGGGGTTCGATTTCTGAGACCCTAAAAATTTGCTTTTTTTCGAGATTTAAAGTTTTGGGAAGTCAAATAATAACATATTAAGCACTTAGGAGTCATTTGATTTGTTTTTCGGTCACTTATTTTAGCATATTTAGAGACGTCGTTTTTGGGGGCTCGATTTTCGAGACCCCAAAAATTTGCTTTTTTTTCGAGATTTTAATTTTTGGAAAGTCAAATAATAACATATTAAGCACTTAGGAGTCATTTGATTTATTTTTCGGTCACTTATTTTAGCTTATTTTGAGACGTCGTTTTTCGGGACTACATTTTCGAGACCCTAAAAATTTGCTTTTTTTCGAGATTTTAAGCTTTGGGAAGTCAAATAATAACATATTAAGCACTTAGGAGTCATTTGATTTGTTTTTCGGTCACTTATTTTAGCATATTTTGAGACGTCGTTTTTCGGGGCTCTATTTTCGAGACCGAATTTTTTTGCTTTTTTCGAGATTTAAAGCTTTGGGAAGTCAAATAATAACATATTAAGCACTTAGGAGTCATTTGATTTGTTTTTCGGTCACTTATTTTAGCTTATTTTGAGACGTCGTTTTTCTGGTCTACATTTTCGAGACCCTAAAAATTTGCTTTTTTTCGATATTTAAAGCTTTGGGAAGTTAAATAATATCACATTAAGCACTTAGGAGTCATTTGATTTGTTTTTCGGTCACTTATTTTAGCATATTTAGAGACGTCGTTTTTCGGGGCTCTATTTTCGAGACCCTAAAAATTTGCTTTTTTTTCGAGATTTTAAGTTTTGGAAAGTCAAATAATAACATATTAAGCACTTAGGAGTCATTTGATTTATTTTTCGGTCACTTATTTTAGCTTATTTTGAGACGTCGTTTTTCGGGACTACATTTTCGAGACCCTAAAAATTTACTTTTTTTCGAGATTTTAAGCTTTGGGAAGTCAAATAATAACATATTAAGCACTTAGGAGTCATTTGATTTGTTTTTCGGTCACTTATTTTAGCTTATTTTTAGACGTCGATTTTCGGGGCTCCATTTTCGAGACCTTAAAAATTTGCTTTTTTCGAGATTTAAAGCTTTAGGAAGTCAAATAATAACATATTAAGCACTTAGGAGTCATTTGATTTGTTTTTCGGTCACTTATTTTAGCTTATTTTGAGACGTCGTTTTTCTGGTCTACATTTTCGAGACCCTAAAAATTTTCTTTTTTTCGATATTTAAAGCTTTGGGAAGTTAAATAATAACATATTAAGCACTTAGGAGTCATTTGATTTGTTTTTCGGTCACTTAGTTTAGCTTATTTTGAGACGTCGTTTTTCGGGGCTCTATTTTCGAGACCCTAAAAATTTGCTTTTTTTCGAGATTTAAAGTTTTGGGAAGTCAAATAATAACATATTAAGCACTTAGGAGTCATTTGATTTGTTTTTCGGTCACTTATTTTAGCATATTTTGAGACGTCGTTTTTCGAAGCTCCATTTTTGAGACCGAAATTTTTTGCTTCTTTCGAAATTTAAAGCTTTGGGAAGCCAAATAATAACATATTAAGCACTTAAGAGTCATTTGTGTTATTTTTCCGTCACTTATTTTTGCTTATTTTGAGACATGTTTTTCAGTGCTCGATTTTCGAAACCCTAAAAATTTGTTTTTTTTTAGATTTAAAACATTGGTAAGTCAAATAATAACATATTAAGCACTTATGAGTCGTTTGATTTGTTTTTTGGTCTATAATTTTAGCTTATTTTTGGATATTGTTTTTCGGGACTCCGTTTTCGAGACCCTAAAAATTTGCTTTTTTTTCGAGATTTTAAGTTTTGGGAAGTCAAATAATAACATATTAAGCACTTAAGAGTCATTTGATTTGTTTTTCGGTCACTTATTTTAGCTTATTTTTGGATATTGTTTTTCGGGACTCCATTTTCGAGACCTTAAAAATTTGCTTTTTCCGAGATTTAAAGCTTTGGGAAGTCAAATAATAACATATTAAGCACTTAGGAGTCATTTGATTTGTTTTTCGGTCACTTATTTTAGCAAATTTTGAGACGTCGTTTTTCGGGGCTCTATTTGCGAGACCGAAATTTTTTGCTTTTTTCGAGATTCTTTGGGAAGTCAAATAATAACATATTAAGCTCTTAGGAGTCATTTGATTTGTTTTTCGGTCACTTATTTTAGCATATTTTGAGACGTCGTTTTTCGAAGCTCCATTTTCGAGACCGAAATTTTTTGTTTTTTTCGAAATTTAAAGCTTTGGGAAGCCAAATAATAACATATTAAGCACTTAAGAGTCATTTGATTTATTTTTCCGTCACTCATTTTTGCTTATTTTGAGACATGTTTTTCAGTGCTCGATTTTCGAAACCCTAAAAATTTGTTTTTTTTTAGATTTAAAGCATTGGTAAGTCAAATAATAACATATTAAGCACTTATGAGTCGTTTGATTTGTTTTTCGGTCAAAAATTTTAGCTTATTTTTGGATGTCGTTTTTCGGGGCTCCATTTTCGAGACCCTAAAAATTTGCTTTTTTTCGAGATTTAAAGCTTTGGGAAGTCAAATAATAACATATTAAGCACTTAAGAGTCATTTGATTTGTTTTTCGGTCACTTATTTTAGCTTATTTAAAGAAGTCGTTTTTCGGGGCAATGTTTTCGAGACCCTAAAAATGTGTTCTTTTTTCGAGATTTAAAGCTTTGGGAAATCAAATAATAACATATTAATCACTTATGATTCATTTGATTTGTTTTTCAGTCACTTATTTTAGCTTATTTTGAGACGTCGTTTTTCTGGGCTACATTTTCGAGGCCCTAAAAATTTGCTTTTTTTCGATATTTAAAGCTTTGGGAAGTTAAATAATAACATATTAAGCACTTAGGAGTCATTTGATTTGTTTTTCGGTCACTTAGTTTAGCTTATTTTGAGACGTCGTTTTTCGGGGCTCTATTTTCGAGACCCTAAAAATTTGCTTTTTTTCGAGATTTAAAGTTTTGGGAAGTCAAATAATAACATTTTGAGAACTTAGCAGTCAGTTGGTTTTTTTTTCGGTTACTTATTTTAGCTTATTTTGAGACATCGTTTTTCGTGGCTCCATTTTAGAGACCGAAATTTTTTGCTTTTTTCGAGATATAAAGCTTATGGAAGTCAAATAATAACATATTAAACACTTAAGAGTCATTTGCTTTGTTTTTCCGTCACTTATTTTTGCTTATATTGAGACATCGTTTTTCGGGGCTCGATTTTCGAGACCCCAAAAATTTTCTTTTTTTCGAGATTTAAAGTTTTGGGAAGTCAAATAATAACATATTAAGCACTTACGAGTCATTTGATTTGTTTTTCGGTCACTTATTTTAGCTTATTTTGAGACGTCGTTTTTCGGGGTTCGATTTCTGAGACCCTAAAAATTTTCTTTTTTTCGAGATTTAAAGTCTTGGGAAGTCAAATAATAACATATTAAGCACTTAGGAGTCATTTGATTTGTTTTTCGGTCACTTATTTTAGCATATTTAGAGACGTCGTTTTTGGGGGCTCGATTTTTGAGACCCCAAAAATTTGCTTTTTTTTCGAGATTTTAATTTTTGGAAAGTCAAATAATAACATATTAAGCACTTAGGAGTCATTTGATTTATTTTTCGGTCACTTATTTTAGCTTATTTTGAGACGTCGTTTTTCGGGACTACATTTTCGAGACCCTAAAAATTTACTTTTTTTCGAGATTTTAAGCTTTGGGAAGTCAAATAATAACATATTAAGCACTTAGGAGTCATTTGATTTGTTTTTCGGTCACTTATTTTAGCTTATTTTGAGACGTCGTTTTTCTGTGCTACATTTTCGAGACCCTAAAAATTTGCTTTTTTTCGATATTTAAAGCTTTGGGAAGTTAAATAATATCATATTAAGCACTTAGGAGTCATTTGATTTGTTTTTCGGTCACTTATTTTAGCATATTTAGAGACGTCGTTTTTCGGGGCTCTATTTTCGAGACCCTAAAAATTTGCTTTTTTTTCGAGATTTTAAGCTTTGGAAACTCAAATAAGAACATATTAAGCACTTAGGAGTCATTTGATTTATTTTTCGGTCACTTATTTTAGCTTATTTTGAGACGTCGTTTTTCGGGACTACATTTTCGAGACCCTAAAAATTTACTTTTTTTCGAGATTTTAAGCTTTGGGAAGTCAAATAATAACATATTAAGCACTTAGGAGTCATTTGATTTGTTTTTCGGTCACTTATTTTAGCTTATTTTTAGACGTCGTTTTTCGGGGCTCCATTTTCGAGACCCTAAAAATTTACTTTTTTTCAAATTTTTAAGCTTTGGGAAGTCAAATAATAACATATTAAGCACTTAGGAGTCATTTGATTTGTTTTTCGGTCACTTATTTTAGCTTATTTTGAGACGTCGTTTTTCGGGACTACATTTTCGAGACCCTAAAAATTTACTTTTCTTCGAGATTTTAAGCTTTGGGAAGTCAAATAATAACATATTAAGCACTTAGGAGTCATTTGATTTGTTTTTCGGTCACTTATTTTAGCATATTTTGAGACGTCGTTTTTCGGGGCTCTATTTTCGAGACCGAATTTTTTTGCTTTTTTCGAGATTTAAAGCTTTGGGAAGTCAAATAATAACATATTAAGCACTTAGGAGTCATTTGATTTGTTTTTCGGTCACTTATTTTAGCTTATTTTGAGACGTCGTTTTTCTGGTCTACATTTTCGAGACCCTAAAAATTTGCTTTTTTTCGATATTTAAAGCTTTGGGAAGTTAAATAATATCATATTAAGCACTTAGGAGTCATTTGATTTGTTTTTCGGTCACTTATTTTAGCATATTTAGAGACGTCGTTTTTCGGGGCTCTATTTTCGAGACCCTAAAAATTTGCTTTTTTTTCGAGATTTTAAGTTTTGGAAATTCAAATAATAACATATTAAGCACTTAGGAGTCATTTGATTTATTTTTCGGTCACTTATTTTAGCTTATTTTGAGACGTCGTTTTTCGGGACTACATTTTCGAGACCCTAAAAATTTACTTTTTTTCGAGATTTTAAGCTTTGGGAAGTCAAATAATAACATATTAAGCACTTAGGAGTCATTTGATTTGTTTTTCGGTCACTTATTTTAGCTTATTTTTAGACGTCGCTTTTCGTGGCTACATTTTCGAGACCCTAAAAATTTGCTTTTTTTCGAGATTTTAAGTCTTGGGAAGTCAAATAATAACATATTAAGCACTTAGCAGTCATTTGATTTGTTTTTCGGTCACTTATTTTAGCTTATTTTGAGACGTCGTTTTTCGGGACTACATTTTCGAGACCCTAAAAATTTACTTTTCTTCGAGATTTTAAGCTTTGGGAAGTTAAATAATAACATATTAAGCACTTAGGAGTCATTTGATTTGTTTTTCGGTCACTTATTTTAGCATATTTTGAGACGTCGTTTTTCGGGGCTCTATTTTCGAGACCGAATTTTTTTGCTTTTTTCGAGATTTAAAGCTTTGGGAAGTCAAATAATAACATATTAAGCACTTAGGAGTCATTTGATTTGTTTTTCGGTCACTTATTTTAGCTTATTTTGAGACGTCGTTTTTCTGGTCTACATTTTCGAGACCCTAAAAATTTGCTTTTTTTCGATATTTAAAGCTTTGGGAAGTTAAATAATAACATATTAAGCACTTAGGAGTCATTTGATTTGTTTTCCGGTCACTTATTTTAGCATATTTAGAGACGTCGTTTTTCGGGGCTCTATTTTCGACACCCTAAAAATTTGCTTTTTTTTCGAGATTTTAAGTTTTGGAAAGTCAAATAATAACATATTAAGCACTTAGGAGTCATTTGATTTATTTTTCGGTCACTTATTTTAGCTTATTTTGAGACGTCGTTTTTCGGGACTACATTTTCGAGACCCTAAAAATTTACTTTTTTTCGAGATTTTAAGCTTTGGGAAGTCAAATAATAACATATTAAGCACTTAGGAGTCATTTGATTTGTTTTTCGGTCACTTATTTTAGCTTATTTTTAGACGTCGATTTTCGGTTCTCCACTTTCGAGACTTTAAAAATTTGCTTTTTTCGAGATTTAAAGCTTTAGGAAGTCAAATAATAACATATTAAGCACTTAGGAGTCATTTGATTTGTTTTTCGGTCACTTATTTTAGCTTATTTTGAGACGTCGTTTTTCTGGTCTACATCTTCGATACCCTAAAAATTTTCTTCTCTTCTATACTTAAAGCCTCGGGAAGTTAAACAATAACATATTTAGCACCTAGCAGTCATTCGATTTGTTTTTCTGTCCCTTAGTTTAGCTTATTTTGAGGCGTCGTTTTTCGGGGCTCTATTTTCGAGACCCTAAAAATTTGCTTTTTTTCGAGATTTAAAGTTTTGGGAAGTCAAATAATAACATATTAAGCACTTAGGAGTCATTTGATTTGTTTTTCGGTCACTTATTTTAGCATATTTTGAGACGTCGTTTTTCGAAGCTCCATTTTTGAGACCGAAATTTTTTGCTTCTTTCGAAATTTAAAGCTTTGGGAAGCCAAATAATAACATATTAAGCACTTAAGAGTCATTTGATTTATTTTTCCGTCACTTATTTTTGCTTATTTTGAGACATGTTTTTCAGTGCTCGATTTTCGAAACCCTAAAAATTTGTTTTTTTTTAGATTTAAAACATTGGTAAGTCAAATAATAACATATTAAGCACTTATGAGTCGTTTGATTTGTTTTTTGGTCTATAATTTTAGCTTATTTTTGGATATTGTTTTTCGGGACTCCGTTTTCGAGACCCTAAAAATTTGCTTTTTTCCGAGATTTAAAGCTTTGGGAAGTCAAATAATAACATATTAAGCACTTAAGAGTCATTTGATTTGTTTTTCGGTCACTTATTTTAGCTTATTTTTGGATATTGTTTTTCGGGACTCCATTTTCGAGACCCTAAAAATTTGCTTTTTCCGAGATTTAAAGCTTTGGGAAGTCAAATAATAACATATTAAGCACTTAGGAGTCATTTGATTTGTTTTTCGGTCACTTATTTTAGCAAATTTTGAGACGTCGTTTTTCGGGGCTCTATTTTCGAGACCGAAATTTTTTGCTTTTTTCGAGATTCTTTGGGAAGTCAAATAATAACATATTAAGCTCTTAGGAGTCATTTGATTTGTTTTTCGGTCACTTATTTTAGCATATTTTGAGACGTCGTTTTTCGCAGCTCCATTTTCGAGACCGAAATTTTTTGTTTTTTTCGAAATTTAAAGCTTTGGGAAGCCAAATAATAACATATTAAGCACTTAAGAGTCATTTGATTTATTTTTCCGTCACTTATTTTTGCTTATTTTGAGACATGTTTTTCAGTGCTCGATTTTCGAAACCCTAAAAATTTGTTTTTTTTTAGATTTAAAACATTGGTAAGTCAAATAATAACATATTAAGCACTTATGAGTCGTTTGATTTGTTTTTCGGTCAATAATTTTAGCTTATTTTTGGATATTGTTTTTCGGGACTCCATTTTCGAGACCCTAAAAATTTGCTTTTTTCCGAGATTTAAAGCTTTGGGAAGTCAAATAATAACATATTAAGCACTTAAGAGTCATTTGATTTGTTTTTCGGTCACTTATTTTAGCTTATTTAAAGAAGTCGTTTTTCGGGGCAATGTTTTCGAGACCCTAAAAATGTGTTCTTTTTTCGAGATTTAAAGCTTTGGGAAATCAAATAATAACATATTAATCACTTATGATTCATTTGATTTGTTTTTCAGTCACTTATTTTAGCTTATTTTGAGACGTCGTTTTTCTGGGCTACATTTTCGAGACCCTAAAAATTTGCTTTTTTTCGATATTTAAAGCTTTGGGAAGTTAAATAATAACATATTAAGCACTTAGGAGTCATTTGATTTGTTTTTCGGTCACTTAGTTTAGCTTATTTTGAGACGTCGTTTTTCGGGGCTCAATTTTCGAGACCCTAAAAATTTGCTTTTTTTCGAGATTTAAAGTTTTGGGAAGTCAAATAATAACATTTTGAGAACTTTGCAGTCAGTTGGTTTTTTTTTCGGTTACTTATTTTAGCTTATTTTGAGACATCGTTTTTCGTGGCTCCATTTTAGAGACCGAAATTTTTTGCTTTTTTCGAGATATAAAGCTTATGGAAGTCAAATAATAACATATTAAACACTTAAGAGTCATTTGCTTTGTTTTTCCGTCACTTATTTTTGCTTATATTGAGACATCGTTTTTCGGGGCTCGATTTTCGAGACCCTAAAAATTTTCTTTTTTTCGAGATTTAAAGTTTAGGGAAGGTAAATAATAACATATTAAGCACTTACGAGTCATTTGATTTGTTTTTAGGTCAATTATTTTTGCTTATTTTGAGACGTCGTTTTTCGGGGTTCGATTTCTGAGACCCTAAAAATTTTCTTTTTTTCGAGATTTAAAGTTTTGGGAAGTCAAATAATAACATATTAAGCACTTAGGAGTTATTTGATTTGTTTTTCGGTCACTTATTTCAGCATATTTAGAGACGTCGTTTTTGGGGGCTCGATTTGCGAGACCCCAAAAATTTGCTTTTTTTTCGAGATTTTAATTTTTGGAAAGTCAAATAATAACATATTAAGCACTTAGGAGTCATTTGATTTATTTTTCGGTCACTTATTTTAGCTTATTTTGAGACGTCGTTTTTCGGGACTACATTTTCGAGACCCTAAAAATTTACTTTTCTTCGAGATTTTAAGCTTTGGGAAGTCAAATAATAACATATTAAGCACTTAGGAGTCATTTGATTTGTTTTTCGGTCACTTATTTTAGCATATTTTGAGACGTCGTTTTTCGGGGCTCTATTTTCGAGACCGAATTTTTTTGCTTTTTTCGAGATTTAAAGCTTTGGGAAGTCAAATAATAACATATTAAGCACTTAGGAGTCATTTGATTTGTTTTTCGGTCACTTATTTTAGCTTATTTTGAGACGTCGTTTTTCTGGTCTACATTTTCGAGACCCTAAAAATTTGCTTTTTTTCGATATTTAAAGCTTTGGGAAGTTAAATAATATCATATTAAGCACTTAGGAGTCATTTGATTTGTTTTTCGGTCACTTATTTTAGCATATTTAGAGACGTCGTTTTTCGGGGCTCTATTTTCGAGACCCTAAAAATTTGCTTTTTTTTCGAGATTTTAAGTTTTGGAAAGTCAAATAATAACATATTAAGCACTTAGGAGTCATTTGATTTATTTTTCGGTCACTTATTTTAGCTTATTTTGAGACGTCGTTTTTCGGGACTACAATTTCGAGACCCTAAAAATTTACTTTTTTTCGAGATTTTAAGCTTTGGGAAGTCAAATAATAACATATTAAGCACTTAGGAGTCATTTGATTTGTTTTTCGGTCACTTATTTTAGCTTATTTTTAGACGTCGTTTTTCGGGACTACATTTTCGAGACCCTAAAAATTTACTTTTTTTCGAGATTTTAAGCTTTGGGAAGTCAAATAATAACATATTAAGCACTTAGGAGTCATTTGATTTGTTTTTCGGTCACTTATTTTAGCTTATTTTGAGACGTCGTTTTTCGGGACTACATTTTCGAGACCCTAAAAATTTACTTTTCTTCGAGATTTTAAGCTTTGGGAAGTCAAATAATAACATATTAAGCACTTAGGAGTCATTTGATTTGTTTTTCGGTCACTTATTTTAGCATATTTTGAGACGTCGTTTTTCGGGGCTCTATTTTCGAGACCGAATTTTTTTGCTTTTTTCGAGATTTAAAGCTTTGGGAAGTCAAATAATAACATATTAAGCACTTAGGAGTCATTTGATTTGTTTTTCGGTCACTTATTTTAGCTTATTTTGAGACGTCGTTTTTCTGGTCTACAATTTCGAGACCCTAAAAATTTGCTTTTTTTCGATATTTAAAGCTTTGGGAAGTTAAATAATAACATATTAAGCACTTAGGAGTCATTTGATTTGTTTTCCGGTCACTTATTTTAGCATATTTAGAGACGTCGTTTTTCGGGGCTCTATTTTCGACACCCTAAAAATTTGCTTTTTTTTCGAGATTTTAAGTTTTGGAAAGTCAAATAATAACATATTAAGCACTTAGGAGTCATTTGATTTATTTTTCGGTCACTTATTTTAGCTTATTTTGAGACGTCGTTTTTCGGGACTACATTTTCGAGACCCTAAAAATTTACTTTTTTTCGAGATTTTAAGCTTTGGGAAGTCAAATAATAACATATTAAGCACTTAGGAGTCATTTGATTTGTTTTTCGGTCACTTATTTTAGCTTATTTTTAGACGTCGATTTTCGGGGCTCCATTTTCGAGACCTTAAAAATTTGTTTTTTTCGAGATTTAAAGCTTTAGGAAGTCAAATAATAACATATTAAGCACTTAGGAGTCATTTGATTTGTTTTTCGGTCACTTATTTTAGCTTATTTTGAGACGTCGTTTTTCTGGTCTACATTTTCGAGACCCTAAAAATTTTCTTTTTTTCGATATTTAAAGCTTTGGGAAGTTAAATAATAACATATTAAGCACTTAGGAGTCATTTGATTTGTTTTTCGGTCACTTAGTTTAGCTTATTTTGAGACGTCGTTTTTCGGGGCTCTATTTTCGAGACCCTAAAAATTTGCTTTTTTTCGAGATTTAAAGTTTTGGGAAGTTAAATAATAACATATTAAGCACTTAGGAGTCATTTGATTTGTTTTTCGGTCACTTATTTTAGCATATTTTGAGAAGTCGTTTTTCGAAGCTCCATTTTTGAGACCGAAATTTTTTGCTTCTTTCGAAATTTAAAGCTTTGGGAAGCCAAATAATAACATATTAAGCACTTAAGAGTCATTTGATTTATTTTTCCGTCACTTATTTTTGCTTATTTTGAGACATGTTTTTCAGTGCTCGATTTTCGAAACCCTAAAAATTTGTTTTTTTTTAGATTTAAAACATTGGTAAGTCAAATAATAACATATTAAGCACTTATGAGTCGTTTGATTTGTTTTTTGGTCTATAATTTTAGCTTATTTTCGGATATTGTTTTTCGGGACTCCGTTTTCGAGACCCTAAAAATTTGCTTTTTTCCGAGCTTTAAAGCTTTGGGAAGTCAAATAATAACATATTAAGCACTTATGAGTCGTTTGATTTGTTTTTCGGTCACTTATTTTAGCTTATTTTTGGATATTGTTTTTCGGGACTCCATTTTCGAGACCTTAAAAATTTGCTTTTTCCGAGATTTAAAGCTTTGGGAAGTCAAATAATAACATATTAAGCACTTAGGAGTCATTTGATTTGTTTTTCGGTCGCTTATTTTAGCAAATTTTGAGACGTCGTTTTTCGGGGCTCTATTTTCGAGACCGAAATTTTTTGCTTTTTTCGAGATTCTTTGGGAAGTCAAATAATAACATATTAAGCTCTTAGGAGTCATTTGATTTGTTTTTCGGTCACTTATTTTAGCATATTTTGAGACGTCGTTTTTCGAAGCTCCATTTTCGAGACCGAAATTTTTTGTTTTTTTCGAAATTTCAAGCTTTGGGAAGCCAAATCATAACATATTAAGCACTTAAGAGTCATTTGATTTATTTTTCCGTCACTTATTTTTGCTTATTTTGAGACATGTTTTTCAGTGCTCGATTTTCGAAATCCTAAAAATTTGTTTTTTTTTAGATTTAAAACATTGGTAAGTCAAATAATAACATATTAAGCACTTATGAGTCGTTTGATTTGTTTTTCGGTCAATAATTTTAGCTTATTTTTGGATATTGTTTTTCGGGACTCCATTTTCGAGACCCTAAAAATTTGCTTTTTTCCGGGATTTAAAGCTTTGGGAAGTCAAATAATAACATATTAAGCACTTAAGAGTCATTTGATTTGTTTTTCGGTCACTTATTTTAGCTTATTTAAAGAAGTCGTTTTTCGGGGCTCTATTTTCGAGACCCTAAAAATGTGTTCTTTTTTCGAGATTTAAAGCTTTGGGAAATCAAATAATAACATATTAATCACTTATGATTCATTTGATTTGTTTTTCCGTCACTTATTTTAGCTTATTTTGAGACGTCGTTTTTCGGGGCTACATTTTCGAGACCCTAAAAATTTGCTTTTTTTCGATATTTAAAGCTTTGGGAAGTCAAATAATAACATATTAAGCACTTAGGAGTCATTTGATTTGTTTTTCGGTCACTTATTTTAGCTTATTTTGAGACGTCGTTTTTCGGGGCTCTATTTTCGAGACCCTAAAAATTTGCTTTTTTTCGAGATTTAAAGTTTTGGGAAGTCAAATAATAACATTTTGAGAACTTAGCAGTCAGTTGGTTTTTTTTTCGGTTACTTATTTTAGCTTATTTTGAGACATCGTTTTTCGTGGCTCCATTTTCGAGACCGAAATTTTTTGCTTTTTTCGAGATTTAAAGCTTATGGAAGTCAAATAATAACATATTAAACACTTAAGAGTCATTTGCTTTGTTTTTCCGTCACTTATTTTTGCTTATATTGAGACATCGTTTTTCGGGGCTCGATTTTCGAGACCCCAAAGATCTTCTTTTTTTCGAGGTTTAAATTTTTTGGCAGTCAAATAATAACATATTAAGCACTTACGAGTCATTTGATTTGTTTTTCGGTCAATTATTTTAGGTTATTTTGAGACGTCGTTTTTCGGGGTTCGATTTCTGAGACCCTAAAAATTTTCTTTTTTTCGAGATTTAAAGTTTTGGGAAGTCAAATAATAACATATTAAGCACTTAGGAGTCATTTGATTTGTTTTTCGGTCACTTATTTTAGCATATTTAGAGACGTCGTTTTTGGGGGCTCGATTTTCGAGACCCCAAAAATTTGCTTTTTTTTCGAGATTTTAAGTTTTGGGAAGTCAAATAATAACATATTAAGCACTTAGGAGTCATTTGATTTATTTTTCGGTCACTTATTTTAGCTTATTTTGAGACGTCGTTTTTCGGGACTACATTTTCGAGACCCTAAAAATTTACTTTTCTTCGAGATTTTAAGCTTTGGGAAGTCAAATAATAACATATTAAGCACTTAGGAGTCATTTGATTTGTTTTTCGGTCACTTATTTTAGCATATTTTGAGACGTCGTTTTTCGGGGCTCTATTTTCGAGACCGAATTTTTTTGCTTTTTTCGAGATTTAAAGCTTTGGGAAGTCAAATAATAACATATTAAGCACTTAGGAGTCATTTGATTTGTTTTTCGGTCACTTATTTTAGCTTATTTTGAGACGTCGTTTTTCTGGTCTACATTTTCGAGACCTTAAAAATTTGCTGTTTTCGATATTTAAAGCTTTGGGAAGTTAAATAATATCATATTAAGCACTTAGGAGTCATTTGATTTGTTTTTCGGTCACTTATTTTAGCATATTTAGAGACGTCGTTTTTCGGGGCTCCATTTTCGAGACCCTAAAAATTTGCTTTTTTTTCGAGTTTTTGCGTTTTGGAAAGTAAAATTATAACATATTAAGCACTTAGGAGTCATTTGATTTATTTTTCGGTCACTTATTTTAGCTTATTTTGAGACGTCGTTTTTCGGGACTACATTTTCGAGACCCTAAAAATTTACTTTTTTTCGAGATTTTAAGCTTTGGGAAGTCAAATAATAACATATTAAGCACTTAGGAGTCATTTGATTTGTTTTTCGGTCACTTATTTTAGCTTATTTTTAGACGTCGTTTTTCGGGACTACATTTTCGAGACCCTAAAAATTTGCTTTTTTTCGGGATTTTAAGTTTTGGGAAGTCAAATAATAACATATTAAGCACTTAGCAGTCGTTTGATTTGTTTTTCGGTCACTTATTTTAGCTTATTTTGAGACGTCGTTTTTCGGGACTACATTTTCGAGACCCTAAAAATTTACTTTTCTTCGAGATTTTAAGCTTTGGGAAGTCAAATAATAACATATTAAGCACTTAGGAGTCATTTGATTTGTTTTTCGGTCACTTATTTTAGCATATTTTGAGACGTCGTTTTTCGGGGCTCTATTTTCGAGACCGAATTTTTTTGCTTTTTTCGAGATTTAAAGCTTTGGGAAGTCAAATAATAACATATTAAGCACTTAGGAGTCATTTGATTTGTTTTTCGGTCACTTATTTTAGCTTATTTTGAGACGTCGTTTTTCTGGTCTACATTTTCGAGACCCTAAAAATTTGCTTTTTTTCGATATTTAAAGCTTTGGGAAGTTAAATAATAACATATTAAGCACTTAGGAGTCATTTGATTTGTTTTCCGGTCACTTATTTTAGCATATTTAGAGACGTCGTTTTTCGGGGCTCTATTTTCGACACCCTAAAAATTTGCTTTTTTTTCGAGATTTTAAGTTTTGGAAAGTCAAATAATAACATATTAAGCACTTAGGAGTCATTTGATTTATTTTTCGGTCACTTATTTTAGCTTATTTTGAGACGTCGTTTTTCGGGACTACATTTTCGAGACCCTAAAAATTTACTTTTTTTCGAGATTTTAAGCTTTGGGAAGTCAAATAATAACATATTAAGCACTTAGGAGTCATTTGATTTGTTTTTCGGTCACTTATTTTAGCTTATTTTTAGACGTCGTTTTTCGGGGCTCCATTTTCGAGACCTTAAAAATTTGCTTTTTTCGAGATTTAAAGCTTTAGGAAGTCAAATAATAACATATTAAGCACTTAGGAGTCATTTGATTTGTTTTTCGGTCACTTATTTTAGCTTATTTTGAGACGTCGTTTTTCTGGGCTACATTTTCGAGACCCTAAAAATTTTCTTTTTTTCGATATTTAAAGCTTTGGGAAGTTAAATAATAACATATTAAGCACTTAGGAGTCATTTGATTTGTTTTTCGGTCACTTAGTTTAGCTTATTTTGAGACGTCGTTTTTCGGGGCTCTATTTTCGAGACCCTAAAAATTTGCTTTTTTTCGAGATTTAAAGTTTTGGGAAGTCAAATAATAACATATTAAGCACTTAGGAGTCATTTGATTTGTTTTTCAGTCACTTATTTTAGCATATTTTGAGACGTCTTTTTTCGAAGCTCCATTTTAGAGCCCGGAATTTTTTGCTTCTTTCGAAATTTAAAGCTTTGGGAAGCCAAATAATAACATATTAAGCACTTAAGAGTCATTTGATTTATTTTTCCGTCACTTATTTTTGCTTATTTTGAGACATGTTTTTCAGTGCTCGATTTTCGAAACCCTAAAAATTTGTTTTTTTTTAGATTTAAAACATTGGTAAGTCAAATAATAACATATTAAGCACTTATGAGTCGTTTGATTTGTTTTTTGGTCTATAAATTTAGCTTATTTTTGGATATTGTTTTTCGGGACTCCGTTTTCGAGACCCTAAAAATTTGCTTTTTTCCGAGATTTAAAGCTTTGGGAAGTCAAATAATAACATATTAAGCACTTAAGAGTCATTTGATTTGTTTTTCGGTCACTTATTTTAGCTTATTTTTGGATATTGTTTTTCGGGACTCCATTTTCGAGACCCTAAAAATTTGCTTTTTCCGAGATTTAAAGCTTTGGGAAGTCAAATAATAACATATTAAGCACTTAGGAGTCATTTGATTTGTTTTTCGGTCACTTATTTTAGCAAATTTTGAGACGTCGTTTTTCGGGGCTCTATTTTCGAGACCGACATTTTTTGATTTTTTCGAGATTCTTTGGCAAGTCAAATAATAACATATTAAGCTCTTAGGAGTCATTTGATTTGTTTTTCGGTCACTTATTTTAGCATATTTTGAGACGTCGTTTTTCGAAGCTCCATTTTCGAGACCGAAATTTTTTGTTTTTTTCGAAATTTAAAGCTTTGGGAAGCCAAATAATAACATATTAAGCACTTAAGAGTCATTTGATTTATTTTTCCGTCACTTATTTTTGCTTATTTTGAGACATGTTTTTCAGTGCTCGAATTTCGAAACCCTAAAAATTTGTTTTTTTGTAGATTTAAAACATTGGTAAGTCAAATAATAACATATTAAGCACTTATGAGTCGTTTGATTTGTTTTTCGGTCAATAATTTTAGCTTATTTTTGGATATTGTTTTTCGGGACTCCATTTTCGAGACCCTAAAAATTTGCTTTTTTCCGAGATTTAAAGCTTTGGGCAGTCAAATAATAACATATTAAGCACTTAAGAGTCATTTGATTTGTTTTTCGGTCACTTATTTTAGCATATTAAAAGAAGTCGTTTTTCGGGGCAATGCTTCCGAGGCCTTACAAATGTGTTCTCTTTTCGAGATTTCAAGCTTTGGGAAATCAAATAATAACATACTAATCACTTATGAATCATTTGATTGGTCTTTCAGTCACTTATTTTAGCTTATTTTGAGACGTCGTTTTTCTGGGCTACATTTTCGAGACCCTAAAAATTTGCTTTTTTTCGATATTTAAAGCTTTGGGAAGTTAAATAATAACATATTAAGCACTTAGGAGTCATTTGATTTGTTTTTCGGTCACTTATTTTGGCTTATATTGAGACATCGTTTTTCGGGGCTCGATTTTCGAGACCCCAAAAATTTTCTTTTTTTCGAGATTTAAAGTTTTGGGAAGTCAAATAATAACATTTTGAGAACTTAGCAGTCAGTTGGTTTTTTTTTCGGTTACTTATTTTAGCTTATTTTGAGACATCGTTTTTCGTGGCTCCATTTTCGAGACCGAAATTTTTTGCTTTTTTCGAGATTTAAAGCTTATGGAAGTCAAATAATAACATATTAAACACTTAAGAGTCATTTGCTTTGTTTTTCCGTCACTTATTTTTGCTTATATTGAGACATCGTTTTTCGGGGCTCGATTTTCGAGACCCCAAAAATTTTCTTTTTTTCGAGATTTAAAGTTTTGGGAAGTCAAATAATAACATATTAAGCACTTACGAGTCAATTGATTTGTTTTACCGCCACATATTTTAGCTTATTTAAAGAAGTCGTTTTTCGGGGCTCGATTTCTGAGACCCAAAAAATTTTCTTTTTTTCGAGATTTAAAGTTTTGGGAAGTCAAATAATAACATATTAAGCACTTAGGAGTCATTTGATTTGTTTTTCGGTCACTTATTTTAGCATATTTAGAGACGTCGTTTTTGGGGGCTCGATTTTCGAGACCCCAAAAATTTGCTTTTTTTTCGAGATTTTAAGTTTTGGAAAGTCAAATAATAACATATTAAGCACTTAGGAGTCAGTTGATTTATTTTTCGGTCACTTATTTTAGCTTATTTTGAGACGTCGTTTTTCGGGACTACATTTTCGAGACCCTAAAAATTTACTTTTGTTCGAGATTTTAAGCTTTGGGAAGTCAAATAATAACATATTAAGCACTTAGGAGTCATTTGATTTGTTTTTCGGTCACTTATTTTAGCATATTTTGAGACGTCGTTTTTCGGGGCTCTATTTTCGAGACCGAATTTTTTTGCTTTTTTCGAGATTTAAAGCTTTGGGAAGTCAAATAATAACATATTAAGCACTTAGGAGTCATTTGATTTGTTTTTCGGTCACTTATTTTAGCTTATTTTGAGACGTCGTTTTTCTGGTCTACATTTTCGAGACCCTAAAAATTTGCTTTTTTTCGATATTTAAAGCTTTGGGAAGTTAAATAATAACATATTAAGCACTTAGGAGTCATTTGATTTGTTTTCCGGTCACTTATTTTAGCATATTTAGAGACGTCGTTTTTCGGGGCTCTATTTTCGACACCCTAAAAATTTGCTTTTTTTTCGAGATTTTAAGTTTTGGAAAGTCAAATAATAACATATTAAGCACTTAGGAGTCATTTGATTTATTTTTCGGTCACTTATTTTAGCTTATTTTGAGACGTCGTTTTTCGGGACTACATTTTCGAGACCCTAAAAATTTACTTTTTTTCGAGATTTTAAGCTTTGGGAAGTCAAATAATAACATATTAAGCACTTAGGAGTCATTTGATTTGTTTTTCGGTCACTTATTTTAGCTTATTTTTAGACGTCGATTTTCGGGGCTCCATTTTCGAGACCTTAAAAATTTGCTTTTTTCGAGATTTAAAGCTTTAGGAAGTCAAATAATAACATATTAAGCACTTAGGAGTCATTTGATTTGTTTTTCGGTCACTTATTTTAGCTTATTTTGAGACGTCGTTTTTCTGGTCTACATTTTCGAGACCCTAAAAATTTTCTTTTTTTCGATATTTAAAGCTTTGGGAAGTTAAATAATAACATATTAAGCACTTAGGAGTCATTTGATTTGTTTTTCGGTCACTTAGTTTAGCTTATTTTGAGACGTCGTTTTTCGGGGCTCTATTTTCGAGACCCTAAAAATTTGCTTTTTTTCGAGATTTAAAGTTTTGGGAAGTCAAATAATAACATATTAAGCACTTAGGAGTCGTTTAATTTGTTTTTCGGTCACTTATTTTAGCTTATTTTGAGACGTCGTTTTTCGGGGCTCTATTTTCGAGACCGAAATTTTTTGCTTTTTTCGAGATTTAAAGCTTTGGGAAGTCAAATAATAACATATTAAGCACTTAGGAGTCATTTGATTTGTTTTTCGGTCACTTATTTTAGCATATTTTGAGACGTCGTTTTTCGGGGCTCCATTTTCGAGACCTTAAAAATTTGCTTTTTTCGAGATTTAAAGCTTTGGGAAGTCAAATAATAACATATTAAGCACTTAGCAGCCATTTGATTTGTTTTTCGGTCCCTTATTTTAGCTTATTTTGAGACGTCGTTTTTCGGGACTACAGTTTCGAGACCCTAAAAATTTGCCTTTTTTCGAGATTTTAAGCTTTGGGAAGTTAAATAATAACATATTATGCACTTATGAGTCATTTGATTTGTTTTTCGGTCACTTATTTTAGCATATTTTGAGACGTCGTTTTTCGGGGCTATATTTTCGAGACCGAATTTTTTTGCTATTTTCGAGATTTAAAGCTTTGGGAAGTCAAATAATAATATATTAAGCACTTAGGAGTCATCTGATTTTTTTTTCGATCACTTATTTTAGTTTATTTTGAGACGTCGTTTTTCTGGGCTACATTTTCGAGACCCTAAAAATTTTGCTTTTTTCGATATTTAAAGCTTTGGGAAGTTAAATAATAACATATTAAGCACTTAAGAGACATTTGATTTATTTTTCGGTCACTTATTTTAGCATATTTTGAGACGTCGTTTTTCGGGGCTCTATTTTCGAGACCCTAAAAATTTGCTTTTTTTCGAGATTTAAAGTTTTGGGAAGTCAAATAATAACATATTAAGCACTTAGGAGTCATTTGATTTATTTTTCGGTCACTTATTTTAGCTTATTTTGAAACGTCGTTTTTTGGGACTACATTTTCGAGACCCTAAAAATTTGCTTTTTTTCGAGATTTTAAGTCTTGGGAAGTCAAATAATAACATATTAAGCACTTAGCAGTCATTTGATTTGTTTTTCGGTCACTTATTTTAGCATATTTTTAGACGTCGTTTTTCGGGGGCTCTATTTTCGAGACCGAATTTTATTGCTTTTTTCGAGATTTAAAGCTTTTGGAAGTCAAATAATAACATATTAGCAGTCATTTGATTTGTTTTTCGGTCACTTATTTTAGCATATTTTGAGACGTCGTTTTTCGGGGCTCCATTTTCGAGACCAGTTTTTTTTTGCTTTTTTCGTGATTTAAAGCTTTGGGAAGTCAAATAATAACATATTAAGCACTTAAGAGTCATTTGATTTGTTTTTCCGTCACTTATTTTTGCTTATTTTGAGACATATTTTTCGGTGCTCGATTTTCGAAACCCTAAAAAGTTGTTTTTTTTTTAGATTTAAAACATTGGTAAGTCAAATAATAACATATTAAGCACTTAGGAGTCGTTTGATTTGTTTTTCGGTCACTAATTTTGGCTTATTTTTGGATATCGTTTTTCGGGACTCCATTTTCGAGACCCTAAAAATTTGCTTTTTTCCGAGATTTAAAGCTTTGGGAAGTCAAATAATAACATATTAAGCACTTAAGAGTCATTTGATTTGTTTTCGGTCACTTATTTTAGCTTATTTAAAGAAGTCGTTTTTCGGGGCAATGTTTTCGAGACTCTAAAAATGTGTTCTTTTTTCGAGATTTAAAGCTTTGGGAAATCAAATAATAACATATTAATCACTTATGAGTCATTTGATTTGTTTTTCAGTCACTTATTTTAGCTTATTTTGAGACGTCGTTTTTCGGGCCTCCATTTTCGAGACACTAAAAATTTGCTTTTTTTCAAGATTTAACGCTTTGGGAAGTCAAATAATAACATATTAAGCACTTAGGAGTCATTTGATTTGTTTTTCGGCCACTTATTTTAGCTTATTTAAAGAAGTCGTTTTTCGAGGCTATGTTTTCGAGACCCTAAAAATGTGTTCTTTTTTCGAGATTTAAAGCTTTGGGAAGTCAAATAATAACATATTAAGCACTTATGAGTCATTTGATTTGTTTTTCCGTCACTTATTTTAGTTTATTTTGAGACGCCGTTTTTCGGGGCTACATATTCGAGACCCTAAAAATTTGCTTTTTTTTCGAGATTTTAAGCTTTCGGAAATCAAATAATAACATATTAAGCACTTAGGAGTCATTTGATTTGTTTTTCGGTCACTTATTTTAGCTTATTTTGAGACGTCGTTTTTCGGGGTTCAATTTCTGAGATCCTAAAATTTGCTTTTTTTCGAGATTTAAAGTTTTGGGAAGTCAAATAATAACATATTAAGCACTTAGGAGTCATTTGATTTGTTTTTGGGTCACTTATTTTAGCATATTTTGAGACGTCGTTTTTCGGGGCTCGATTTTCGAGACCCTAAAAATTTGCTTTTTTTCGAGATTTAAAGTTTTGGGAAGTTAAATAATAACATATTAAGCACTTAGGAGTCATTTGATTTGTTTTTCGGTCACTTATTTTAGCAAATTTTGAGACGTCATTTTTCGGGGCTCTATTTTCGAGACCGAAATTTTTTGCTTTTTCGAGATTCTTTGGGAAGTCAAATAATAACATATTAAGCTCTTAGGAGTCATTTGATTTGTTTTTCGGTCACTTATTTTAGCATATTTTGAGACGTCGTTTTTCGAAGCTCCATTTTCGAGACCGAAATTTTTTGCTTTTTTCGAAATTTAAAGCTTTGGGAAGCCAAATAATAACATATTTAGCACTTAAGAGTCATTTGATTTATTTTTCCGTCACTTATTTTGAGACATGTTTTTCGGTGCTCGATTTTCGAAACCCTAAAAATTTGTTTTTTTTTAGATTTAAAACATTGGTAAGTCAAATAATAACATATTAAGCACTTAGGAGTCGTTTGATTTGTTTTTCGGTCAATAATTTTAGCTTATTTTTGGATATTGTTTTTCGGGACTCCATTTTCGAGACCCTAAAAATTTGCTTTTTTCCGAGATTTAAAGCTTTGGGAAGTCAAATAATAACATATTAAGCACTTAGGAGTCATTTGATTTGTTTTTCGGTTACATATTTTAGCATATTTTGAGACGTCGTTTTTCTGCTCTACATTTTCGAGACCCTAAAAATTTGCTTATTTTCGATATTTAAAGCTTTGGGAAGTTAAATAATAACATATTAAGCACTTAGGAGTCATTTGATTTGTTTTTCGGTCACTTATTTTAGTATATTTAGAGACGTCGTTTTTCGGGGCTCTATTTTCGAGACCCTAAAAATTTGCTTTTTTTTCGAGATTTTAAGTTTTGGAAAGTCAAATAATAACATATTAAGCACTTAGGAGTCATTTGATTTATTTTTCGGTCACTTATTTTAGCTTATTTTGAGACGTCGTTTTTCGGGACTACATTTTCGAGACCCAAAAAATTTACTTTTTTTCGAGATTTTAAGCTTTGGGAAGTCAAATAATAACATATTAAGCACTTAGGAGTCATTTGATTTGTTTTTCGGTCACTTATTTTAGCTTATTTTTAGACGTCGATTTTCGTGGCTCCATTTTCGATACCTTAAAAATTTGCTTTTTTCGAGATTTAAAGCTTTAGGAAGTCAAATAATAACATATTAAGCACTTAGAA
>JAYDYQ010000899.1:0-50260 GCA_034814905.1 Penstemon davidsonii | reverse complement strand
ACAAAAATAATCATTTTTTTTGGCAAACAATATGTACATTTTGTCCTTAAATAGGCACTTATTTAATTAGCATCAAAGCTGATATTCAATACAAAATTATATAATAGATAGAAGTTTTATATATTTTTTTGTTTCAAAATAATTTCTACACTACATATTATACAAATCTATAATTATTATATACTAGCATGTCAATCTTAGGAAATAAATAAGAAAAGGAAAAAGAGTTCTCACCTAATTACTAATAGCTTAGTAATTTTGTTAAAATAAAAAAATATGCCAAAATTTTAAGTCTAGGTGGAAAGTTCGAAAAGTTTATATTTTCAGGGTGCAGAGTACCAACAATCTATATTTTTAGTGTGTATAGTGCCATCTATATTTATAGGGTGCAAAGTGCCAAGAAAATTAAAAAATGACTATTCTACCCTTTCTGCAATTAAATTTCCTCATTAACACACATAGGGTGCAAAGTGCTAAATAAATTATATTTACATGGTGCAAAGTGCCAAAAAATTTAAGTGGGGTGCAAAGTGCCAAAAATTTTAAGTCAGGATAAAGTGTAAAAAATCCAGATATTTATCCAATTAGAGATTCGATGGATCAAATTCGATTATGAAGATTTATAATTCGATATAAATGGAGCGAATATGAATATAATCTTATCGGATTCATTGAAGATACGTATCCGGAGATACTATATTAAATATATTTTTTTAATTCATATATACATTATTTAATTAAATGTAGAAGTATACACATGTGGCATCTTTTAAAAACTTAATTTCATTAAATAATCCAAAAATGTTCATGAAAAATGCTATGAATTGACTTATTTATGACCTATCTGATGGGCCAGATCATATTTTTTTTAAAGAAAACTGGTGGGACAAGGTCATTTTTCAATAAAAGTTTGATGGGACACATCATATTTTCTTAAAGTACGATGGGCCAGATTATGTGCACATATAATTCAGGCCCTTCTTATTCAACTGAATGTGTTGTATCTCTCATACTCTATTTTTTGAAAAATTCTTACATAGACCAGATCTAAGAGCTTAGTGGTAGACCTTATGATTATATATGCACCACATTATACATTTTGATAATATCATGCTCTCACAATGTATGATGTGGTGCATTTACAATCACAAGGTTTATGAAAAGCTCATAGACCAGGTCTATACAAGAATTTTCCCTATTTTTTATGTTTCGACCCATAGGACCTTTCAGGGAGATTCTTCCCAAGACCAGGTCTAGGAGCAAAACTCCTAGACCCGGTGGTCATTATTTGACCACGTATACCCTCTTCTTTTTTTTAACTTTTTTTTTTATCTTCACTGCCTCAGCTATTGACATGTGTCCTCTCTTTCTGTTAATTCCACCAATTGTATACATATAAGACTTGAATGTAAATCAGAGAATATGAAAAACAAATTGTATATATGAATTGAATATTTACAGTATGATTAAAGTCAAGTAACTGTACAAGATCTCCTATCAGCTATTTATAACAATAACATAACTAACTTAGGGGTAAATATGTAATTACATAAATAGACTAAAAATATTACAAACAAACAATCCTTCCGTGTAAAATGAATTTGGGATTTAGGTTTCTTTTTCTTCATTCCCGTTTTCTTCTGTAATTTGATTGTGATCAAATTCTTCTTCATTTCCAGTTAACACCCCCCCACAAGATGGCGTGTAGACATTTTGCACACCCATCTTGGATAAAATGTATGAAAATTGAGAACGAGGTAGTGGTTTAGTGAGTATATCCGCGAGCTGGGATGAGGATGAAATTGGAATCAATTTAAGAGATTTTCGCGTGATATGATCTCGAACAAAGTAAAGATCAATTTCAATGTGCTTGGAGCGTTCATGGAAGACCGGATTTTGAGCAATATGAAGTGCAGAAGCATTGTCGCAGTAAACCAGAGGAGGAGCATCTTGATGAACATGTAAGTCTTTCAACAATTGTCTGATCCAAATAATTTCACTTGTAATTGATGCTATGGCACGAAATTCAGCTTCTGCTGAAGATTTAGACACCGTAGGTTGTCTCTTTGCTTTCCACGAAATTAAGGAATTTCCTAAGTAAGTGCAGTAACCTGTAGTTGACCTCCTGGAGTCAAGACAGGAACCCCAGTCAGAATCACAGAATCCAGTTAATGAATGATTAGGATTTCTTGCATAGAACAATCCTTGTCCAGGAGTAGCTTTAATATATCTTAGTAGATGATGTAATGCAGATAAATGTGAGGTAGTAGGATTAGCAAGAAACTGGCTTAACTTATGAACAGCAAAAGTAATGTCTGGCCTAGTGATGGTCAAGTAGATAAGTCTGCCTACTAACCTCCTATAGGGTGATGCATCAGGTAGTAGATCAGAATCATTATTTTTTAGTTTAATTTTATGATCCATAGGTATATGAACAGGTTTACTTGCAAGATATCCAGTATCTTGTAGTAATTGTAGAGCATAATTTCTTTGAGATATGATCAATCCATGTCTAGCATAAGCTAATTCTATTCCTAGAAAATATTTTAATTTACCTAGATCTCTTAGTTTGAAAAAATTATGTAATTTCTGTTTAGTGGAACAAATAAGGTCAAGATTTGGTCCTGCAACTATAATATCATCTACATATACTAAGATAGCAATAAAATTTGAATTTTGACCAGAAGTAAATAAGGAGTAATCACACCTGGATTGAATAAACCCCATGTTTTCTAAGACTTGTGTCAATTTATGATTCCACTGCCTGCTTGCCTGTTTTAGTCCATAAATGGACTTGTGTAATCTGCAAACCATATTAAGTGATGTACCTGTACTAATAGAAGATGTAGGATTATAACCCTTAGGTAATTGCATATAAACTTCCTCCTCTAAATCTCCATTTAGGAAGGCATTAGTTATATCTAATTGGTGAAGTTCCCAATTTTTAGCCATAGCCAAAGCCAATAATATTCTGACTGTTACTAATTTAGCAACAGGTGAAAATGTAGCACTGTAATCAATGCCTTCTTGTTGTGTGAATCCCTGTGCTACTAACCTAGCTTTGTATCTTTCAACACTGCCATCTGAATGTCTTTTTATTTTGAAAATCCATTTGCAACCAATAGGATATTTATTAGGAGGTAAAGGGACAACAGTCCATGTTTGATTGTGTTCCATAGCTTGTAATTCAACATTAATTGCTTTTACCCAGTCAGGATTTTGAATAGCTTGTTTAAAATTTGAAGGTTCTGTGATACTAGTAATATTAGATATAAACTGATTATGAGATTTAGAAATGTGAGAGTAGTCCAAAACAGAAGAAAGAGGATATCTGGATTTGGAAAGAGAGACAGTAGCATTACAGTGATAGTCTTGTAAGTAGGATGGGGGTCTATGTGGTCTAGAGGATTTTCTAAAACCAGAAGGTTGAGACTGAGGGATACTAGGATCAGGAACAATAGGATTATTGTCTGAAGTAGGATCAGGAATTGAACTGTGCATAGAGAAATCATCAAACAGGAAAGGAGATTGATTAGGAATAGGGGTGACCAAAGAAGTATCTTTAGTGAACTGATCATATAAGGTAGAGTTGTGAAAAGGAAAAGAATTTTCATGAAAAACTACATTTCTAGAAAAAAATATGTCAGAAGTTTCAAGATCCAGAAGTTTATAACCTTTTATGCCAGGAGAGTAGCCAAGAAAAGCACACCTTCTAGCTCTAGGATCAAATTTAGATCTGTTATTCTTCAAAGTAGATGCAAAAGCAAGGCAGCCAAAAACTTTAAGGAAAGAATAATCAAATTCCTTGAGAAACAATTTAAAATAAGGGGATTGGTTTTGTAAAATAGGTGAGGGAATTCTATTCATAATAAACACTGCAGTTAATACACATTCATTCCAGAATTGAATAGGTAATTTTGATTGGAATAATAGTGATCTAGAAATACTTAAAATATGCTGATGTTTCCTTTCCACCACAGCATTTTGCTGTGGTGTTTCTACACAAGAAAATTGGTGTAATATACCCAAGTTAGAAAATAAATCAGAAAACAGAAGCTCTTTGGCATTATCACTCCTAAAGACCTTGATTTCAGAATTAAATTGAGTTTTAATCATAGAAATGAATCTAGGAATAATTTGAGCAACATCAGATTTGTGTTGTAATAAGAAAATCCATGTAAATCTACTAAAGTCATCAACCAAGGTTAGAAAATATCTAAAACCATTATGGGATTGAATTCTATAGGGACCCCATATATCACAATGAATTAAATCAAAAGGTTGAGAAGAGACAGTATTGCTTGAATTATATGGTAAACATTTTTGCTTTGCAAGTGGACATATATCACAAGGTTGTTTATTAGAGGAAACAGAAGGTAAGTTCAGTACATGTTTAAGAGAATTTAACCTATCAAGAGATAAATGTCCTAATCTATGATGCCAAGTTTCATAAGAAACAGAATTACAAGTATTAGTAGGACTAGAAAGAGATTTAGTATTGAGGATGTAGAGTCCATGGGAGAAATCACCCTTGCCAATCATCCTCATTGATTTGAGATCCTGAATAGTAAAATTAGTAGGTGTAAATGTGATGTTAAGATTTAGAGAACATAACAATGAACCAACTGACAGTAAATTAAATTTAAAAGTAGGGACAAAGAGGACATCATGAAGAATTAAATTGTCATCCAGGAGAATAGAACCTTTAAAATACACAGGTAAAGTAGAGTGATTAGGAAGTGTAAGAGAAGTATTAAAAGCAGGATGTATAGAAGTGAAATAATGCAGATTGTTGCATATGTGACTAGTGGCTCCAGAGTCCACAATCCAATTATTTTGAAAAGAGGAATTAGATAAAAAGGTAGAGAAAGAACATGTACCTGAGTGAGTAGTTATATTAAATGAGGTGGGGTTAGAGGCAGGGGGTTGAGAAGCAGTGGAGTGACCATTCAATTGGTGAGAGAATAGCTGTGATAGATGTTGGTATTGGTCTGGGGACAATGTGTGGACAAAGTCCTGTAGATTCTGTTGCAGTGGTGCTTCTGTTGGACTGTCAGTTTTGATGTTGTTGACTCTGGAAAAGGACTGTTGTGGAGGTCTGGGATTGGGTGGCCTGTATCCAGGTGGAAAGCCATGGATTTTGAAGCAGGTTTCTACTGTATGTCCAGGCATCTGGCAGTGAGAACAAAAAGGCCTATTTGGTCTGTAAGGGGGTCTTGTAGGGTGAAAAGGTGGCCTATAGGAGTTAGATGGAGGTCTAGTGGGTTGAAAGGAAGATTGAGGATTGTTTGGTCTTGGTGTAGGAAAGATAGGTCCTGATTTGGCAGAGAATGCTAAAGAATTGGTAGAATCCATAGGTTTTTGATAGTGGTGAAGAGACCTCTGAGTTTCTTCTTGAGTTACTAATGCATAAGCCTTTGGAACAGAGGGTAAGGGTTCCATGAGTAGTATTTGACTTCTTGTGTGAGCCAATGAATCCTGCAGTCCCATTAAAAATGTCATAAGATGTTCTTTTTCAAAATAGTCATCTAGGAGGCCACATGTGCATTTGGGCCTGAAGTTGGTAATTTCATGCTGATAATCACTCTTATTTCCTTTCTCCCTCTTCCCTAGTCCTGATCTGATGGATTGACCAAGCCTGATGAATTGAAAACATCCCACAAAACTTTTAGTTTTGAAAAGTAGGATGTGACAGAGAGGTTCTGTTGTTGAAGTGACATAAGATCTCTTCTCAATTGAAAAAGCCTAGGGCCAGATGCTTGTTGAAATCTTTGCTTAAGTTCATTCCAAATAGCCATTGCTGAGGTGTGGTAGAGAATTGTGTGATGTATTTCTTTTGAAAGAGAATTTAAAATCCATGTGATGACTAATTTGTTATTTCTTTCCCAGTAGTTAGCAAGTATTGGATCATCTGTAGGTGGTAATAAAGAACCATCAACAAACCCTAATTTATTTTTGACAGTGAGTGAAAGAGTCATAGCTATGCTCCAAGTCTGATAATTGTGTTCTGTCAGTTTTTCAGATACCAATGAGATCCCTGGGCCATCTGCTGGGTGCAGATAGTAGGGACTGGATGGGTCTTCAATTTGAGCCCTGATGCGTGTGGAGGTGATGGGAGCAGATATGGAATCTGAAGCTGATCCAGATGAAGACATGGATGGAATAAAGAAGGGAGAATCAAGAAATAGAGATGTGGGAGATTCTGAAGACAGAAAGAATGATTGATGAAAGAAGAAAGAGGTGACTTCTTGATTTTTCTTGATTTGAATTTTATGTTTAGAAGAATATTATACTGGGAGTGTGTGATGATCTGATGATAATATGTGGGTAGAATGGATGATATGAAGAATTGAACCGTACAGAGAAGAAAGAAAAAGAAATATAGTAAGAACTTGTTACCAGAATTGAGGGACTGGAACAGATAGTGTGAATAAATGAATTGATGTATACAACAGAATATGAAGTAGGCGTGGATGAAGATGTACTGGATTGAGAGATCTGAATGATGAATGTAACGAATCCTTGGGGAAGAGTCTGAAGATTGGAGAATGGACAGAACTTGATAGATTCTTGATGCAGCGGAAGAAGATTTGAATGAAGAACTTGAACAATTCAAAGGATAACTGCTGATACCATGTTAATTCCACCAATTGTATACATATAAGACTTGAATGTAAATCAGAGAATATGAAAAACAAATTGTATATCTGAATTGAATATTTACAGTATGATTAAAGTCAAGTAACTGTACAAGATCTCCTATCAGCTATTTATAACAATAACATAACTAACTTAGGGGTAAATATGTAATTACATAAATAGACTAAAAATATTACAAACAAACAATCCTTCCGTGTAAAATGAATTTGGGATTTAGGTTTCTTTTTCTTCATTCCCGTTTTCTTCTGTAATTTGATTGTGATCAAATTCTTCTTCATTTCCAGTTAACACTTTCCCTTCTTCTCATTTTTTTTCCTTTTCTCTTTTAATTTGGAAAAAAATGTTTTTTTTAAAATATAAAAAAAATAAGAAAAATACTTGAAAATGGTTTAATCTCAAACTCCCAACACAAAATTTTCTCTCATCTCACTTCACGTTTCTCTATTTTATGAGCAATTAAAAAAAAAAAAACTCAAATTATTTTATCACATATGTACATGGTGTGGTCTTTGTGTTGGTTGGATTAAATTTAGTTTGGTTATTTTGATATAGTTTATTAAAGCTATTTAGAAAATAAAATTTTGATTTGTGAGAGAATATTTTGAGAAGAAAAAAAAGTTTGAACAACCTCATATAAATTAGTGATTTTATATCACAATTTTTCAACCACTTTTAATAGCATAAATGTTAAAAGTTATTGTTTTTTAACTCTATTTATCCGTGCCAAAGAAAAAGAGTAAGAACTATATAGGAAAAATGGAAGTAATTAACAAAAAAAAAAAAAGGAAAATCACAAAGACAAACAATTGTTTCACTATACGTTTGCGACTTACTGAAATTCTTCAAAGTTAACAAATAACTATTATAAAAAGTTCAATGATCTTTAGATTTTTTTTTTGTTTTATAGGGGTCTTCGACCATCTCTGAAACTTAATTTGACAATATAAGATTATTTTTCGCATTGTTTCACCAATTGAGATTAAAAATTAAATCAAATTATTTAATACTTGACTCAAACTCGTACGAAAAAGTTCGATTTGTTATACTAATCAAAAAATCTTGAACGTTATTTTTTTGTTCGCTAATTAACTTTTGAAGTTCATTTTCAGCTCAACCTAATAAGCTAATTTTGACGAAATATATGTAAAAATACCTAGCAACTCGATACTCGGCTTGAGCTCGCTCGGTTCATTTAACAATCAAATCAAACTAAACAACATTTCAAGTTCGATAAAAAAAAATTCAAATCAAACTTGAACAGTGTGTCGTTCGGCATTGCTCGACTCGTTTACACCCCTATGGCCCTATCCATAAATTAGGTAATACGATGAAAGTAGTTTATTCAATTAATGAAAATGTATAAAACATGTAATGTATTTAACACAAAATATATATTTTAGTTATTTAGTATTATATAAAATAAAATTCTATTTGAATAAATAACTTAAATAAACTATGCCAAAGTGAAGCCAAATAAATTTAATCTAACCAGCGCCTAACAAAAAGAATCATGCATCCTAAATACTGTACGTGAACAAAGCGTGAAAGAGCGTGAAATGAGAGATAATTTGTGGATAAATTTCTGGATTGGGAGTTTGAGATTAAAGCATTTTGAACTTTTTTTCCTTAATTAATAAGTTTGAAAGAAACCTATTTTTCCAAGTAAATGAGCAAAGAAAAGAAAAATGAGAAGAAGGGGATTGGAGGACACATGTCAATAGCTGATGCAGTGAAGATAAAAAAAAAAAAGTTAAAAAAAGAAGAGGATATACGTGGTCAAATAATGACTACCAGGTCTAGATGTTTTGCTCCTAGACCTGGTCCGGGGAAGAATCTCCCGACCTTTCAAGTTTCAATGAATCCAATAAAGCAAATAATTGGTATGTACAAAATTTCATGATACTGAGAGAATTTTAAGAGGAAAAAAGGAAGTAATTTTTTTTAAAGATTTTAATGGATACGGATATTTCAGTCTTATATCGGATATATCAAATTCAGGTATAGGTGTAGTTTCAAAGAATCCAAGTGAATTCGGACCGAATATGATTATCACTAATAGAAATCAGATTCGGAGCCAAAAATGACTTAGATCCGATCCGAACACGACCCATTGACAGCCCTTATTACAACCAAACTAATTGACTCAATCAAAGGATGTTCCTCGTAAAAAAAATGTCCAATACCTAAATAATATCCTGGAAAAAAAAAAGTCACATGCTTTTCTTCATGCCAAGGCACGGTCTGATTTTAATTATTAAGGGTGAGTTTGGCCCAGCGGTGGGAGCTCTTAAAAGCACTTCTGGACCTCCATTGTGATTTTTGAAGTGTTTGACCCCAATTATGAAAATTGCTTTTAGTCAATCGTGATTTTAATGGTGTTTGGTCACAAATATCATAATCAGTTTTGGGATCTCCAGAAGCTAAAATTCAACTTATTTTAGAAGTTACTAAAGTGTTACTTTTGTAAAAGCTATTATCCAAAAGCAATTATTTTATAATTGAATTTTATCATAATAAATTATTGCCAAAATCCATTTTAATAAAATAAATTATCCTATAATTGATTTTCGAATCGCTAGGCCAAACTCACCCTTTGTCACCCAACAAAATAATTGAATTAGGCTCGATTTTGCTCGATAAAATCTCGTTTAACCTAGAATAATTATATATTGTATAATATGAAATCAATCTCCAATGAGCCTAACTCGTGCCGGGTTCATGTGCAGAACTAGTTTAACTTGACTCATAAACTGAAATCTAACATAAATGCAATTTTAAAATATGTGTTGTCCTACTCTACTTACACTCGTTATAGCAACTCCTTAAATGCTTTTCCTTTGTATGTATTAAAAAAATTATTCAAATTATTAACTCGAAATTACTCTGTTTTTTTAATGCAATAAACTTCATTTCTTAGTGCAACGATAACTACATCATTATATTAGTAAATATATTCGATCACAAGTAAAATACAAAGAATACTCAATTAAACTAGCTAGTAATACTAGTATTAAATTAGAAATGGGATTATTGCATTTTTAGTGTCACAACTATAGTCCACTGGCGTTTCTACCCCGTAACTTTTCGGGCTGGCATATTTGGTGCCACAACTTCAACATCAGTGGCAATTTCGGTGCCAATTGAGACCCAATTTCAAAATTGGGCCGAAATTCTCCAATGTGCGGGCCATGTGACATGAAAATTGAGAATTTTGATCATTCAACACCTTTTTCATTAATTTTTCTTTTTTGTTTTTTTATTTCCTTCCACCAAGAACTAGGCTACTTGGATATTTTTATTTTGGGAAGAAGAAGAAGGCGGGTAACAATTTAATTAAGGGAATGTTGGTGAATTTTATTGGAAAAGTTGGGATTATGAATTTTTGTATTTTTTTTTTTAAATGAAAAAGATGTTGAATGGTCAAAATCCTTATTTTTCATGTCACATGGCAAGCACATGGGGGAATTTCAGGCCAAATTTGAAATTGGGCCTCAATCGGCACCAAAATTGCCACTGATGTTGAATTTATGGCACCAAATGTGCCAGCCCAAAAAGTTATGGGGTAGAAATGCCAGTGAGCTATAGTTATGGCACCAAAAATGCAATAATTCCAATTAGAAATTATCCATGTTTTCGGCGATATCGAACTCAAAACCTCTACAAAACTAAGGTCTTAAATTTGTCATCAATATATGTAGACCTCATCAACAAAACACTACAAGAAATTAGAGTATTGACTACTATATATGTATCCGTCACGGTTAATTAGCCGTTTGTGTAAAATACAAACCACGACTTGAAACAATGGTGAAAATATTCACCACGACTAACAGTCGTGGTTGATGTTTTCACTATGGCTAAAAGTCATGGTGAATATTCCCACTATGGATAAAAGTCATGGTGAATACATTCGTCACTTCTCCACAAACCACCCATGGAAACTATTGCAAAGTTGTGGTGGTTGTGTTTTAGCAATGACTTTAATCTATTCGAAACTACATTTTATATGTGGTTGATACTCCTATTTCTTGTAGTAAAATTTAAAAATAAAAAAAAAGAAAAAAAAAAGGGACACTGAACCAATGGACATGGACAGTGGTCCGGTTATGGTTGATAATTCACGCAGCTTTCGGCATAGAATTGAATCTCCAAGAAAATATCCTAGTGCATTATATACCATTGGACCATTTTACCTAGTTCTATACTATTTGGTATAATACTCTGATTAATATCAAATATTAAATATACAAAAAGAGATACGACTATTTATATACTTTGCCATATAAAAGCACGACAAGTGCATTAAAATGGCCTATGTTAAAGTTTCATGAGGACCACTACAAAAGAACTTCTAAGTTTGTAGAGAGCTTGAATAATGCAAATTTCATTTAAAGCTTCTATTACTTAGGCAATCCAAAATGTGTGACAAAAAAGAAAAGGCTACTAAAAAATATGGATGGTCCTTTTTTTTTTTTTTTTTGGATAATTCGGATGGTCCTTTTTTCATTATCCCCAACAACTTAATCTTTTTTTTTCTAATTTTTTTTCATGTTTAATAGTGCCAATTGGGTAGACTAGGTTAGGATGACAGTGGAATGTTTCCACACAAGAAGACACTATGCTGCAATGAATATATATATAAATCAAATAGTCCAATTTTAACATATGAAAGATTTTAATTTTCCACTATAAATAAAACTAGTTTTAGTCCCTAAAAAATATTAACAATCAAATCCAATATATCAATCAAATCCAATATATATATATTTATAGTGGAAAATTAAAATCTTTCATATGTTAAAATTGGACTATTTGATTTACCCTACCGTAAATATTTTTTGTATATAGTGGAAAATGGAAATCTTTCCTAGTATGTTACCACATATGATTATATAATTAGTTAAAGACATTTAGAAAAAATGACTATGAGATACCAGTTATCTATCTAAATGTTCCTACAGCTATTTGTATGTTGGTAATTACATATTATTGATTAATGAAGAAATAGATTTGGGCAAAGTCGTGAACGATGCTCCATACACATGTACTTGACATTAGATTTGTGATTAATTGGCTCATATGTGACTTTTAATATGCTAAAATTTACATACTTTTAGAAGTTAGATCCATTATTAATTGTAAGGGTTACAAGCTAGTAAAATCTGTCATAAGCCAAATTTTGATACAAAGTATGGCGGTAATCTTCCAAAAATGAAACAGTTTGTCTTAAAGTTTCAATAAGTATAAAAGAGCCAAAAGTACAATATATATGAACCGTATAATTAGTTTTATGATATGAGGGGATACAAAAATCTCCCCGTGTTGTGCAAAATCAGCTTGAAATTCCCATGTATTAATCATTATGTTATTATAAACTTTACATACTCTCCCCTCTTTCGTCAATATCACTAGCATCTTTAATTTTCAAGTCAATTATCATTTCATTCTCATTATTTAACCTTATTTACATGAGTTTTTCTAGAATTAGTATCACTTGTATTGAGTACTCACCGCTATTGAGGTTGGGGAGGGCGGTCGCCCCAGCAGAAAATTACGCCCCCCCCCCCCCCCAGCAATTTTGGTTTCTTAATATGCATATAATTAGTAATATGATTATAGGAATTGACATATAAATATTAATATGGTCATGATTCATCATATATTTTTATATGGTGATTATAATCTATAGGGCATCGATCCAAAAAACCTGGTGATTATGCGGGATCCCATCGAAGAGGCAATGTGTTCCAGAGATTGGATTATAGTGGTCAGGAATCTAACAAAAGACCTAATGTCTACGTTAGACCCAATTCGCCCGATTTGAGACCAATAAAAGAGAATGATTACGTGCACTATACCAAACTTAATGCCCATAGAGGTAATTTTGTCTATTTTAGAGAAGAATAATTGGATTCCAGAAGCTAAGAGAGTTACTCAAGCGAGACCTAGACAAAGATTTACAATCTATAATACATATATCATCGAGCTCGGGGTCACCGAACGGAGGACTGCCATCACTTAAAACAAGAAATCGAGAGGTTGATCCAAGTAGGAAGATTGAATGAATATGTTGAGAGATCTCTGACCGTAGAAGGCAACGATCCCGCAATCCCAATAGGAAGTTAGAGCGAGAAAATTTCGTGGAACGCTCACATCCTAGGAATGTTCAAAATCAGCACGATCAAGAGAGTGAGAACATTGACGATATAATACATGTAATGTTGGTCCCAAAGTGGTCAGATGAGGTCTAGGGGGGGGGGGTGTGTGAATAGACCTCTGAACCTTCAAAACTTTTTATTTCTTTTTCTATAAGACGAGTTCGTTTATCAGCAGGGTAAGATGACTAAGCTGATTTTGCACTAGGCTGATCAGAAGAGTAGACTACTTAGCTGATTTTAGGGGTGCACATGGTTTTTAAAACCGTACCGGACCGTCCCGTACTGTACGGAACCGTACCGAATGTTAGGTTTTTTTCTCAAAATCGAAGGTCTTGGTATGGATGAAAACCGTACCGAGTATTTTGGTATGGTTTTGGTTTTAGACTTCTCATACCGTAAAAAATCGTACCGTACCGAAATTGAGAAGAAACATAAATTAACTATTCGTTTTTTGATATTACATCTAAATTTTATAAATTTTTACTTTTCAATTTATAATTTATATTATAGTCCATCATAGTTTATTGTTACTACATTGTTCACGTTCAATTAAAAAAAGATATGTTCGAATTTAGCATAAATTAAACTTGTTATATGTTGAAAACTTAAAATGCAAAAATCCTAGACAACAAATACCAAATTGTAATTTTCTTCACATAATAAAAACAATGATCAAATAATTAACCAATTAATCTATTCAATTAGGTCGAATTACAGCTTCAAATTTGTGAACATTTTCTTTTCCAATGCTTTATTTAATGTAAAAAAATAGTTTGTAAGATATTATAACATACATTTCTATATAATTGTCAACTATGTAATCGACTATGTAAGAAAAATTGCATGAAAAAAATTTGTTTGAAAAAACCGCAAAACCGTACCGTACCGGAACCGCCCAAAATCGAGTTTGTTGGTATGGTACATAAAACTTTAGTTTGGTTTTGATTTTTTTAAAACCGCACTAATTGGTACGGTACAAATTTTATCAAAAAAACCGCAAAACCGTACCATGTGCACCCCTAGCTGATTTTGCTTATCAAGCTTATATAATCAGAGTTTTAAAAAATGATGCAGTGGATATATATGTATGATTTTCAATCAATGTTTTCAACTCAATTTAAACTTTAAAAACACAAAGAAAGTTTTACCCCAAGTTATAAATTCCTCAATTTAAAAGATTCTCCTTTTAATGTATTTACTTATCTTATGAAATATGCAATGCAAGAAAAGCAAAGTAAATCACACAAAGAAATTTTTATAGTGGTTATATAGACACAAAGTCTTTTAGTCCACTCTTCTAAATCACACAGATTTAGGTTCCACTAGAAACACAAAGTAACTAGTACTTGAGCTTTTATAACAAATGACAAGCCTTAAGTCGAACAATTAGCTCTCAGATAGATCACTTAAGCTTTACAACAAATGATAAGCTATAAGTAAGAACTCTCTATTCACTCTCGGAAAATCACAGAGATTAACCTTGCTCTTTTCAGTATAGAAAATCACTCAGAAGACCTACACTACGAAGTTATATCACTCACAAAGATGGATATAAACTCCTTCAATTCTCAGTTCAATGTCATTCAGACAGACATGAGTTTGATCTTGTTCTTCAACAATTCGCTTCGTCAACTATGACTTCGCTTACGATCAGACGACTCAACTGATGGATTCTTGCTCTAAAGATGTGATCTTGAATTATGCAAGTCTCTTTTGAATCTTCAGTTTATCATCTATTTATACTCTCGGATTTGAAATTCTGCCCGTTGAAGATAGGCGAAATTACACTTTAATATTGAGCAACGGTCTTCATTTCTACGACAGCTTTTGCAGACTGTTCTCTGTACACTCTGTTGTACGGATATCTACTTTATGTCAATCGCATTTAATGCACTCAGCTTGATGAGCTTACTGACCGACTTCACTTCGCTGATAGAATTACTCTGCTGAATGATCACTCTGTTGATGGCTACTCTGCTGATTCAAGACTGAACACATCTATCTTGACTCGACTGATGATAACCAATCTGATCTTACTGATCTGATATCCCATTTTGCTGATTCGATCACATAGCCTCCAGACCGTGAGAGAGGTTTCACTAAGCTTTTCAGTTCTTAGTTGATGACTTCTTTTTTAGCCTTTTTAGCCTTTTACTCTTTTTGTCATCCTTCTCTTTAATTTCCTTAATTATTTAACTCAAAGGAGAAGATCACTTAGTTGTTCTTGAGTTAATCACTATTTCCAACACGTGATATCAGGAAAACCTACAAGAGGAAATAGTAGGAACACTATAAAAAGACTATTCGTTCAATCGAACAGGGTTTGCTCGTCCCGAGGGAAGTTCTAGCGGTCGATAACAAGATCATCGCTAGTCAAATCATCAGTTTTGATGAAAGTGATAGACCTAAGGACATGACTTGAGACACTAACGAAGACAACCCAGATTTCCGAATGATGTTATCACTTAAAATAGAAAATTTCAATGTGAAGAGAATTTTGATCGACAATGGGAGCTCTGCAAATATAATAGTGCAAGAGGCTTTCACCCAAATGAATCTGGGCAAACTGGTTTTGGAGAGAGTGGCAACGCCACTAATTGGCTTTGGAGGATCTGAGAATGTTCCATTGGGAACGATCAACTTGAATGTTACGTTCGAAAAAAAGCCTCAAAAGATGGTAAAAATGATATAGTTTCTTGTAGTTGAGGCACCACAATGCAACATAGGGTAGATCGGCTTTAAATATGTTTCGAGTCGTGGTATCTACTTACCATCAAAAAGTGAAGTTTCCTACCATGCAAGGAATCAGGGAGATGGTCAACGCCCATTGCATGGCATGGGAATGCTATAACACTATGCTCACAATTAAGCAAAAGGTCGAACCCAAACCACTAAGCAAGCAAAAATTGGTAGGGGTCAGTGCAGATCCAAAGATCGAACATGAAGCACCGACTACCGAGAGAATGCAAAAGAAGGGAAAAAACCATCGACATGAGCATTCAACCATATGGTCACAAAGAAGTCCAGTTGATCGAAGGGTTCCAAGAAATATCACAAGGATCGGGACCGAACTCCGTACTCATAGGGAGGTTATGCTCATAGAGTTTCTGAAGAAGAACGTGGACGTTGAGCTCGGAAGATATAACTGGGATAGATTCGAGAATAATAAAACATACACTCAATATAGACCCAAAAGCAAAGCCGGCCAGGTAGAAGAAAAGAAACCATGGTCCTGTTAAAGACAACATTATAAAAGCCAAAGTCGAAAGGCTCTTAATATATAAACAAATCAAAGAGATCCACTTCATGGAATGGTTATGCAATTTAGTGTTGGTTTCAAAGGTAGACAATAAGTGGAGAATGTGTAACGATTTCACGGATTTAAACAAGCTCTGTCCAAGGGAACCATATGCACTTCCCAGGATCGATATGTTGGTCGATTCGACCATCAGATTTGCCTTATTTAGCATGATGGGCGCATTCCAGGGATTTTATCAAATCTTCATGGATAAGATAGACCAGGAAAAAATCACTTTCGTGGCCGAACAAGGGGTCTACTGTTTCATAGTAATATCGTTCGATTTAAAGAATGCTGGAGCTCTTACCATCGTTTAGTGAACATGATGTTTAAGGAGTTGATCGGTGAGTTCATGGAAGTTTACGTCGACGATATGCTTGTGAAGAGTATGGATGAAGAGGACCACATCAACCACCTGGATCGTTGTTTTAAGTTATTGAGAAAGTATGGTATGAAACTTAACCCCGCAAAATGCATTTTTGGGGTTAGGTATGGAACACGAGCACGGAATCGAGGCCAATCTAAAGAAAATTAACGTGATTATTGGAATGAGGCCTCCTAGGTGTCGATAACTGAAGTACAAAGCTTGGTCGGGAAGATAGTCTCTCTGAACAGATTCATCTCTCGATCAACCGACAAAAGTTTGCCCTTCTTTCAAGTGCTAAGGAAGGCAAAGAACTTTGAATGGACCGAATAATGTGATCAGGCATTCGAACAACTAAAGGATTATTTAAGCTCCTCGCCTCTGCTTGCTAAACCGACGGAAGGGCATCCTCTTTATTTATACATCGCGGTTTCAAACGCTTTAATCAGCTCGATATTAGTTAAAATAAAGGGTTCAGATCGTAAGCCCGTTTACTATATGAGAAAATTATTGAAAGGCGCAGAGAAGAACTACATGGAAATTGAGAAGTTTGCATTAGCCCGAGTGGTCGCAACACGAAAAATGAGGCCCTATTTTCAAATCTAGAAGAAAATTGTCCTCAACAATCAACCTTTAAAGACAACTTTTGTCTAAACCGAAGGTCTCAGCCAAGCTAATCAAATGGGCCATGGAGCTCGGACAGTATGAGATCGAGTACCAACCTCGGATGGCTATTAAGGCTCACGTTTTGATGGGGGCTATTTTGAACACAGTCAGATTGGACTCATGGATTTGAGCTATATCGAGCTGGAACACTTCGATTCCGATCTAAAACTTGGACCCATCGACCTAGGCTAAGCTGATGCACAACTCGAAGCACTTCAAGACGGTCTGCCCGGCCAATTTCACAGTTGGATAGCTCGTGGGCCGTACAAAGACTCCTATGGGCCCCAGAATTATATTAGGGCGACACGTGTTAGCCTATAAATAGGAGAATAATTAATGAGAAAAGGACTTTTGTACTTTTGGCCTTCTGCACATACGCTGACTAATCTAGTTCGTTACCCTAGCTCATTAAATTACTTATATAGCTAATTCCTTGTACTGCACCATCCTGAGTAGGGTGATCAGGCCCAATTATTCTTTGTAATAAGTATCGATTATATCAATAAAGCACTAGTTCTCCATATTTGTTGATTACATATTTATAGTTTATTGATTTTATCTATTCATACTAAATTCGATAAAATCATGTTTTGGCAGACTTCATTCTAGAATCAACTGAACCAACATATATGGTAATCGACGGACCTATCTCGAGCTAAAACGACGTCCTGATCGTGAAGGATCCGGTATGGTTAATGCAAGTGGATGGATCTTCTAGCAGAGGAAGTGGAGGGGCCATAATAACTTTTCGAGGTCCGAAAGATGAAGATCTAAACTACGCCATCACCCTTGATTTTGTAGTAACCAACAACAAGGCCGAATATGAGGCTTTGATAGAAGGCATGGAAATGGCTATTGTTGGTCCCAAGTGGTCTAATGAGGTCTAGAGGGAAGGGGGGTGAATAGACTTATGTACCTTTAAAAAAATTCTCTGACTTCGCTTAAGTAGAGTAAGGTTATCTTTCGTATGAGACTACTCAGCTGATTTTGCACTTAACTTATCAGCATAAGATAGACCACTTGTCTGATTTACTTATCTTTTCAGACAACTTCAGAGTTTTAAACTTGAGTGCAACTGATATGAAAATGTATGTTTTTCAAAAAAATTTAACTTAAAGGTTTTAACCCATGTTTTATAAACTCCTCTTTAAAAGATTTGTCTTTTAAAACTTTTACTTTACTTATGAAAATATGCAATGCAAATGTGAAGTCCGCTCTTCTCAATGGAGAATTGCAAGAAGAAGTTTTGTCTTTTAAAACTTTTCCTTTACTTATGAAAATATGCAATGCAAATGTGAAGTCCGCTTTTCTCAATGGAGAATTACAAGAAGAAGTGTATGTTGAACAACCTCCTGGGTTTTAAGAATATCAAGAAGGAGACAAAGTGTATCTTCTGAAGAAGGCACTATATGGATTAAAGCAAGCACCAAGAGCATGGTATGATACCTTATATGATTTTATTTTAATTAAAGGATTTCGTAAAGGTAAAGTAGACAATACCTTGTTCACTATTGAATGGGATAATCATATATTGTTAGTTCATATTTATGTGAAAAATATTATTTTTGGTTCAACTAACAAACATATGTGTGAGAAGTTCTCTAAGCTGATGCAAAATAAGTTTGAAATGAGCAAGATGGGAGAACTCAACTACTTTCTTGGATTACGAATCAAGCAGTTGTCTGACGGCATATTTATTAATCAAGCAAAGTACACAAGGGGTATGTTCAAGAAATCTGGTATGGAATCTAGCTCATACGTTGCTATTCCAATGTCCACTGAACTTCGCCTTCACAAAGATGAAGATGGAAAGTCAGTTGACATCACCAAATATAGATGCATAATTGGGTGACTATTGTATCTTACTGCTAGCAGATCTGATATTATGTACTTTGTTGGGGTTTTTGCGAGATTTCAATCAAATCCTAAAGAATCTCATGTCTTAGCTGCTAAAAGGATATGGAGATATCTTAAAGGCACACAAAAATTGGGAGTGTGGTACCCAGGATTTGAACTTATTGAATATTCTGACCTTGCTGGCTACAAAATTGACAGGAAGAGGACTACTAGAACTTGTCAATTTCTAGGCAGTCGTCTGATCTCATGGATGAGTAAGAAACAAACTTCAGTTTCTATATGTACTGTTGAAGCTGAATAAATTGCTGCTGGAGCATGTTGTGCACATATACTCTGCTTGAAGCATCAACTAGAAGACTATAATATCTAAATCAGTGAAATTCCTATCTACTGTGACAATTCGAGTGCAATCTCACTTACTTAGAATATTACTAGTCATTCAAGGACTAAGTATATTGAGATCAAACATCACTTAATAAGAGATTATGTTGAGAAAAGGGAATGTCATAATTGAGTATTTTCATACTGATAATCATATAGCTGACATTTTCATTAAACCATTGAGTGATGCAAGATTTTCTACTCTAAGAGTGGAATTGAACAGCTAAGTAACATTCAACAGCTAAGTAACATTCAAGACTAACTCTCAACAGACTAGTTGACTGATAGATTCTTGAATTCAGGGGAAACTTGTAAGACGAGCGGTAATCCTGATTAAAGATGAAGTCTTCAATGACAGTTAGTTGAAGTTATATTATCAGAAGACTTATTTTATATTCTTGAAGACTTGAAGATTATCTTGTTGGATTGTCAAACAGCAAAGGAAGATCACTAGCTATTGGCTACCACTTGTGATATTATTTTCAGATAAGTCATCTGTCAGATAAGTAAAACTTTACTCATCTTTTATTTATGAAAGTGTTGTTTTAAAAATGTTATATCCATAAACACGCTTTTATAAGTAATACACTAGGGACGTTTCTAATTCTCGCCTAGTCTGACACGATTAATAAATATTTGAAATCCATAATTATCGCACACACGATCAAAACGTACGTATTATGATATAACGGTTAGCGAATATCACGGAAACTGACGAATCCCTAATCTTATAAATCCATATCTGATTAGACGAGTGACCTTACGCACCTCAAATAATCTTGCTTGCAAGAACTACTAACCCTCTCTTGTATTCTTGTGAGATTCTCTGTTTTCCTTCTCTAATCTTTAACAGAAACTATAGTTGGTCCAAAAGGAAGATTCATGAACTACAACCTGTACCACACCACTAGTACAAAGTTTATGAAAGAATTGATGGAAAAATTCAAGACTGCTACTTTGGTGAACATCATGGAAGCACACAAAACTATGGTTTGTCCTGAAGATGTTGATGAGTTCTACAAGAACGTCAAAGTAAACATGGATAATATGACAATGACGTCAACTGTAGCAGACAAGCAAATATGTATCTCTCCTGCTATTTTGAGTGAGATTTACGGATTAGTAAATGAAGGAGGGGATGTGACCATGTTGGGGATACCCAAGGAGGATGAATTTTGGAAGATTGCTGCTAAGAAGGGCGAGAAACTCACTGGGTCATATAAGAAGACTTAGCTCTTGGATGAGTTTCAAATAATGGCAGATCTGATTGCCAAAATTCTTGAGTGTACTACAAGTGCACTAGACGGCCTACCCAAGAGACGACTTCATACGATGATAGGAGTCTACTATGGACTGAAAATCAACTGGGTTGTTCACATGTTCAAAATTCCCTGCCACCAAGAAGACAGGTCATGTGATTCTGTTAAGCCACATGTTTATGGCTCTAAGATGCACATTGGGTGCTGGGAAGATAATTCACAAGGCTAAAGAATTCAAGATATATGAACCTTTGAAGTCTGAAGCTAAAGCAGAGATAACACCTGAGAAGAGGCAAACAAAGAAAAGAAAGGCTATTGAGGACAAGCGATCTAAGAAGGCTAAGAAGAATAAGAGTGATGTTGAGGTTGTTAAAACCAATGTTTTGAGAACCGGACCGGACAGTGAATCGATGAGCCAACTGGTCACTGATTTTACTGGTCAAATCGGTCGGACCGCTGGTCGGACCGGATGACGTCATAATAATATATTATTAATTTTTAATAAATTATTATATCACTACAAAAAAATGCTTCTTTTGTGACAAATTGTTGTGACGAAATATAAAATTTGTCACTACAAATTTTATCATGTGATGAATGTCACTTTCGCCACATGAAACTTGGTCTAATATGGCGAAGTTTATTTCATCACACAAGCTACAACCTGATGCGACGATTATATAGCTTCGTCATAATAGGGTATGCCTCATATGACGAAATTATAAAACGTCATATATGTGCAATGCTCATGTGACGACTACCAGTTTCGTCGCATGGTAAAATTGCTCACATGACAAAATGATAAATCGTCACATCTGTGTGAAATTCATGCGACGATTTTTTGCGTTTGTCACATAGCGGTATGTTTCATGCGATGAAAGGGAAATTCGTCATATCATCGTAAGTTACATGTAACGAAGTATTCAGTCTGTCGCAAGAATAGTACTGCTCATATGGCAAACTTTTATTTCGTCATATAAGAATATATTTCATGCTAGGAAGTTGTTGTTAGTCACAAAAGTTATATGTCTTATACGAAAAAACATTATTTCGTTATATGAGAGCATATGTCATGTGACGAAGTACTCAGTCCGTCACAAGAGTAGTACGGCACATACGGCAAACTTTCATTTCGTCATATAAGAATACATTTCATGCGAGGAAGTTTTTGGTAGTTACAAAAGCCATATGGCTTATATGACAAAACTTTATTTCGTTATATGAGAGTATATGTCATGTGGAGAAAGTTTAATTTTCGTCACAACAAAGATTGGCTCATATGACAAAGGGGTTATTTCGTCATATAACCTTACTCTTATGTAACAACTTTTTGTATTCGTTACAACAAAAATTTCCCTATATTGCTCCATGACAATAATATACATCATCTGAAATTTCACAAGATGGATTCATAACAAGAGACATGTGTAGCAACATACTTTGTCTTGTACTTCTTAGCAGATTAGACACTGGTACCAAAATTATATATTGTGGAATAAATTAAGTCTTTCAGACTCAAAATTAAGTCTTCTATGTGCAAATTAAGTCTTTCAATCTCAAATTCGCCCCATTTGAGGTTTGGGTTACTCGAACCTAAGTATGTGTACAGTTCAAACTCTGGCCATGCCAAAACCGATTTTTCGATTGGAAAATATTTATTTGAGGTAGTTTAATTTTTTGCCTCATTTTAGTTTTGACGACATACAAGTTTCACCCAATTCATTGACTTGTTGGGAAAATCAAGTTTATGATATGATAAAATGAATTTGGGCCAAATTGCAAGTTTAACTTATCTTGTGCATAATTTCAATTTCAACCTTAAAATTTTGCCAAGATGTTAAATTTTCGATATTTTTTGCCAACCCGAATCAAATCGTATCTTTGGGTAGAAAAATTAAACAGAACCAATTTGTCCGATTTGATTCACGATATACCTTTTCATTCCTGAAAAATGACCTCAACATAAAAAATCGGTATTGTACGATTTGAAAATACCGAATGCACACCCCCTTATACGAACCCAATGTTCACACCTAATAATAACTTTTTTTTTTCTTTTTATAAAATCTTTAATTTCATCCTAAATTTGATATTCTATTTGGTTTCCCTCTATTCTAATTTTTTTTTTCGTTTCCCTCCCATTTTCCTTCATTTTTTTAATTCCATCTTAAACTTAATATAATGTTGGTTTCCCTCTATTAAGAAAAATTGGTGTTTCCCACCTTTTCTTTATATAAAAAGATAAAATTAATTAGGGCTTTTGTTAAAACAAAACGTCACTTTGCAATTCTCATATTTTCACAAATCAATTCAGCTCCTACCTCTTGATTTCTCCCACAACTTTGCCGCTGAAGTTCAAACGAGAGCCAACTTCGTCCACCTCTTCCATTCCTCTATTGGCAAGGATTCCTCTTCTCTTTTCCTATTTTTTTTTTGTTTTTGCGCCCTAGCCCCTGTTTTTGTATGGGTATTGATTGAAAATTTTGTGATTGATTTCTGGAATTAATTTCTAGTTTTCTTCATAATAGAACAAAACACATGTGATGAATTAATTTTGTATGGGAATTAATTTCTAGTTTTCTTCACAATTTTGTGATTGATTTCTGGAATTAATTTTGTAACAAAGCTTTCTTCATAATAGAACAAAACACATGTGATGAAATTAATTGTCATAAGAGGTACCCAAAATCAAACATCTGTAATGACGATTTTTATTTTTTTGTTACGAATTTTATAACTTTATATGACAAAAACTTCGTCAAAACATAAAATATTCATGTGACGAAAAAAAATGTCACGAGAAATGTTCAAAACGAAAGTGATGTGGTGACGAAATTATCTTAATGTGACGGAAAAAAATACGTTTATGTGACTAAATTCTCGTCACAAGACGAACACATTACGTGAAGAAACTATTTGTCACAAAAGGCACCCAAAAATACCCTGTTGTTGTGACGAAATCAATGTTTTTTTGACAAAAATTACAATCTTATGCGACAACATTTATCGTCGTAACAATATACTTATGTGACTATTTTTTTTCCGTCACAATAGTTTGTGACGAAACTAGTTTTCTTCGTAAGAGCTCTGTTACGACAAGGATGTTACGGCGAAACTTGCGACAAAAATATTTGTCAGAACAGCTTTTTGTGACGAAATATCATGTTGTTTTGAAGAAAATTTTCATCACAACAAAGACAATTTTTTGTAGTGTATATAACATATTCCAACATAAAATAATAGACACAAATGAACACTTAATCAATGAATAAATTTTGTCCAATGCATAATTAAAAATGAAAATGAAATCATAAGAATTACAACTTACAACATAACAAGTTTAAACTTTAAACTTTAACCGAAGTAAAATCACATATAGATCCTAAATAAAAGAGTAGACAAATTAAAACAACATAAGTTCAAAATAAACAATCAAACATCTAATCATGATCTTAAAACTCATAAGGCATACAACAATGTCTCAAAAACTACAATCAAGATAAAAATCATTAATCTTCATCATCTTCATCAAAAATAACATTTCTTTGTTGTCTTAGGAGACGGGAGATATCTCCGTCACTTGAGCTTAAGGTCAAATTACCAAACGCCTATAAATCAATTGGATCATCTATTATATTCATATCATCTACTTCATTACCTTCACAATAATTTTAAACAAAATGTAAGTTCTTCATTTCTTTTTGGTGAATTTTTGTAAATAGAGTAGATAAAGAGTTTGATATATACCTCTGGATGAATGTAAGCTGTCATCATTAGCTAACTCGTCCTCAAGCATTTCTTCCAATTCATCATAATCAAGCTCTCCACTTGGCTCCTCTTCGACTATCCAAAATTCCACTTTGTCAATGCATTCATAGTCAATTGGATCATATGGTCTTTTTGGTTCTTTACCACTACAATTATTATCAAGTAATTAAGTACTAAAGTAGAGAAAAAATGGAGGAGTAAACACCAATACAAGGTTACAATATAAATAATGACCATACCGGTTTCGCAAGCGCAAATTATAATGAACAAATACTAGGTCATTTAGCCTTTGATGCTCCAATCAGTTTCGCCTTTAGTATGGATGCGCTCAAACATACTCCAATTACGCTCACATCCGGATGAAGATGAGGTTTGACTCAAAATCCTAATAGCAAGTGCTTGTAAGTTCGGAGCATCGGAACCGAATAATCTCCACCATTCATGTAATAAACAAAAACAAGATAGTAATAGTATCAATATACAAAATAATAAATTTGAGATCATTAACTTGAGTTAAGAAAATATAAATACACACATACCGGGACGAGTAGTTTTTGCATTTTTTTTAGCTAAATTCCGCCCAAAACTGTTTCTACCTTCCCGAAACATACTAACTTCATCCTTTATATCATCAACATCGGGTAAAACCTTCTCTATGACATCAATATACCAGTCATTGCTTCAACCTTTTTACAAGGACTTTCGGGATCATACTGAAATGCAGGATTCAACCAAAATGCAGCTGAATGGAGACGTTTGCGTAACATTTTATCCCACCTCATTTCAATAATATTAGTGTAGGTGTGGTATAAATGTTGTTTGTTCTTAAATATCTTCTTTATGCCATTAATTGCTCTCCACATTCCCTCGTATACATAGCCTATTGAAGGCTTACAGTCGGAATCACACATGCGGAATAACCTCATAATAGGCGACATAATATTTGTAACGATCAAACAATTATTCCAAAAGCACCATCTAGAATAATTTGTTTCACATATCTTCGTTTGTCAATCTTCAAAAACTTCTTAAATCCAGGGCTTACTACCATGGCTTCCAAATTTTTATTTACGATCGTAAAGACTCTTCAATGCTATGAATGTAGTGCCAAAACGAGTGTCTCCTGGGCGGATAATTTCAGTCCAACCGGCTTTGTTCTTTTACCATGCACGAGCCCACTTATGGTTATACACGAAAACTGTTATCCTTGAAGCAAGGGTTGCCAAACTTTTCACTAAAGGCAACTCCCCCATATCTTTCATGATCAAATTAATGCAATGAGTAGCACATGGCGACCAATAAATGGTTGGATATCTTTCAGACAAGAACTCTTCTGCTTTCTTATAATTACTTGCATTGTCAGTGACCAAATGAACGATATTCTTAGCACCAACCATTTCAACTATTTCAGAGAAAAGATTGCATAAACTCTTAAAATTTGTCTCAATATCAAGAACATTAACAGACTTTATAAATGAAATACCATCAGGACAATAAACCAAAAAATTAATCAATCGTCCATGACTCTGATCCGGCCAACCATCACTCATAATAGTGCAACCCGTATGAACCCATTTACTTCGAAAAGCATCAATAGTCAATTGAACTTGAATTCTAGCTTCTTTGAGTAATGGGACTCTTAATGCATGATAAGAATGTCCAGTGTATCCATGACCCATTGTTGCTATCCTACTCATTGATACCTGAAAATATGGAGAGTTCACAGCATTCATCGGAATACAAGCATCATACATCCATAAAGCAAATGCCATATCAGTGTCATGCCATCTTTCTTTACTTTGCATTTTTACTTGTATACTAGGTTGAGATGAATCAATCCCTGCTTTACCTTTCATGTAAGTCCCTATATGCACTGTTTTTTACCTCTTATTACTACCACCTACATTATCCATAGGGTTAGGAATTTCTACAACATCATCTCCCACAGCTGGAGATGTAGTATCCTCATCTATTATACCCATTTTAACTTGTTCTTTGTTCTTCTTACTTTGTGCAGTCTCTAATATAGACCCTTTCATTTCAAAACGAACCTCTGGAGGAACTTTAGGACAAGCTTTTACATTACCTGTTATGCCAGCAAGATGTTGCTTCACGCGATTGATTCCCCCACCATTAATTATTTGCTGACAATATATACATTGAAGTGCCCGAGCCTTCCCCGTCACCGATGTCACCTCTTGACAATACCTCCAAGCCTTGTCATCCTTTCGAAGAGGATTTTGAGAAAAACCACCAGACGAGTGTTCAGTTGGTTGAGAATCTGTAGATGGAGTGGTAGAAGTTGTGTCCATATCCTACATTTTCATATATCAAATTAATAGTGCTCGAAACATAATTTTATAACACATTTGTATTACTCCTACCTATATCAAATCCTACCTAATTACTTTAACCTAACTAACATTATTTTAATGCTCATAACATAATTGGTATGCTAACTTTATCACATAAATAAATTAACTAATGCTTGCTAATATGGCAAAACACTTAAATGAGTCAAATTAACTAATGCTTGCTAACTTTATTCTCTCACTAATATGGCAAAACGCTGCCCTTTGTAGTATAATAGAATCTAAAAAATAAACTATATTAACTTGCAAATTCTTTCAAACTTTGGATACTATTCTTTGTTCATCTAGTATCAAAATCTAGCTTAAGTTTATAATTTTATATCCTAATCCTAGGCAAATGAACAATGTCCTTATCAAAGCATTAGGAAAAGTACAACATGAATTAACAAAACACTTATATAGAAACAAATTAATTAATGCTTGCTAACTTTATCCCTTCACTAATATGGCAAAACTACATAGAAACAAATTAACTATTTAACTAATTTGGTGGGTTCTTGTTCTTCCAATTAACTACTTACAAATTAATACTAATATTAGAATTTATTTTCAAAAAGAAGAGTTTTTTACTTATTTTTTTGGAATGGGTAAAGTGTAAATATAGAAAAAAATTAACGCCTTAAAGCCAAAGAAGAAGATAATTTAGTATAATATCTATCTAATCTAAGTACTTTATTAACAAAGATTGAAGAAAAAATAAGAAATTCTTACCTTTTCCTTTGAGAACTTTGAAGCGCCGCTCCCTGCTTCTTTTCCCTTTGTATGTATTTTCAAATGGTTCTGTTTCCAGCAGGTAAGTTTGCCCTAGTTTTTGTTTTTTTTTTCTAAGTAAGAACCGTGGTCCAAACCGGTTCGCCAGTTTTGGACCGGTTCAACCCGGTTCAAACTGGGTTTGTAGCTCAGCGGTTTTAAAGGGTCGACCGGACCGGATAGGCCTCCGTTTCGCGGTCGAACAGGCCGGTCTGGTCCGGTTTTAATAACATTGGTTAAAACTACCTCTAAACAACCTACTGTTCAAACGGTAGTTGACTCTACTGTTCAAGCCAGAATAGATGACATCACTGATACAAACAAAGTGATTATTGATATCGCTAAGGAGATTAATGCAATGCCTACTGAGGATAACTCTTCTGAAAGAACTGAATCAGAGGAATTGCCAACGAAAAATGTTGCTACAAGGACAAAAAGCGCTTTGAAGAATCCTCCCACTGTAGCAAACATAGTTCATACAAAGAAACTTCCAAAAAGCTCTTAATGTTGAATAGTCAACTAGTTATGTTTTCTGAAACAGTTAGAGAGGATCCCCCTTCTGCTGAAAGACTCATTGAATCAGCAAAGGGATCTAATGATGTTAGTCAAGTGACAAAAGAGGTTACTGTTCCTTAACCACCAATTATTGAATCTGTTGATCAGACAGAAGAGGTCATTGAACAAGATGTTGCAAAGAGGAAAAGAACAGGCAAAGCTAAAATGTCATTTGCCGCTAAAAAGAAGAGAGAAGAGGTTGAACTTAAGAAAAAAGAAGAAGTTGAACTCAAAGCTGCTCTCTTGGCTAGTGAATCTGAAGCTGCTTGTTGGTCCCAAGTGGTCAGAATGAGGGGGGATGAATAAACCTTTGTACCTTTTCAAAATTTCTCTAACTTTCCTTATCAGCAGAGTAAGCTGATCAAAACTTATGAGATTACTTAGTTGTTCCCGCACAAAGCTTGTTCAGCGTAAGTTGACCACTAGTCTGATTTTACTTATCTGTTTCAAATTAAATCAGAGTTTGACACTTGTTATGCAGCGGATTTTTGTCAAGTGTTTTTCGAACAAGTTTTTCTCACTTAAAGATTTTATCCGCAGTTTTAAAACTCCTTTTAAAATCTTTAGCTTTTCAAGGTTTGGTTACTTATGAAAATATGCAAGTATAAAACAAGTTAACCAACACAAGAAATTTTTATAGTGGTTATATAGACAAGAAGTCTTTTAGTCCACTCTTCTAAATCACTTAGATTTAGGTTATACTATGAACACAAAGTAAATAGTACACTCTACTTGCGCTTTTACAACAAATGATAAAGCCACAAGTTCGCTATAGGAAATCACAAAGAAAACCTATATTCCGAAGTTATATCACTCACAAAGATGGGTATACACTTCTCACAACACTCAATGTTTATACAAAAATTACTCACATTTTGTTTTTGCTTGTTTCTTCAACTCGACTGATAGTGATCTGTTCTTGAGTTTTTGAGACTTAGAAAATTTGCTCGCTTGAATTCTCTCTCAGTTGTTGTGTTATCTCTAACTCTTGAATGTAGATCTATTTGTACTCGCAAATTTGAATTATGCCCGTTGATGTAAAACAGATTTAAGATCTTCCTCAAGTACTGGTCCTTGTCTCTGAACGGCTTTCTGCAACTGTCCATTGTACAGTTATATTGTACTTTCTGTCACGTCGCATTTAATGCACCTTGCTGTTACGAGGTTTCTCTTCAATCATTTGTCATTAATACCCTTCTCTTAAAGCCATTATTATGCCAAGTGCATTTATTACCGTTGGAATAACTTCTTGATCACTTCTACTCGGCTGATCGAATCCACTTTGCTGATTCAAATCGAACTCATCTGATTTGACTCTGCTGAAATCCACCAGTCTGATTCCGAACTCAGCATCAGATCAGTAGTCTTCTGGACCAAAATTTAACCTTCTGATTTTTACTTGTCTTTTCGGTTAAACTTTTCAGAAGTATGCTAAGCTTCCATTAATTAGCTGATGACTTTTGAAAATCATCAAAACCTCCCTTCACTTCTTCATCTTCATCCAATACTGCTACAAAGAAGATGACTGAAGCTGAACTAGCAGCAAAGGAAGTTGAAGATACAACCAAGGTCCTTGAGATAAGTCATAAAGAAGCTCATGGACCTAGAAGAAGCGGTGGGATAGTTATTGGCTTTCCCAAAAAGGATAACTTTGTGATGCCTCATCCAAAGATTGTAAAGAGAAAGAGAAAGAAAATCAAGCATGCGCTGGAAATAGTGAAGAGTGACTTTGTTGTTTACGCCAACTTTGAATCTGAACTGGAGAGGTACAACACATTGTTGCAGACTAAGAGTACTTTTCTCACTGAGAAGATCAGATACAACAGATGGAGGGAGTACAGACTGCATAAATCCAAAGAATAAATTAATGCATGGAAATAGTTCAATGATGAAGAAACATGGGTGTTGAAGTGGTTGCAAACCAATTCAATCAAGAAGTCCTTGGACTCTGACTTCTTCCATGACAGACTACATGAGCACGTCAAATTTGCTACAGACTAAGAGTATTTTCCTCACTGAGAAGATCAGATACAACAGATGGAAGGAGTACAGACTGCATAAATCTTAAGAATAAATTAATGCATGGGAAGAGTTCAATGATGAAGAAACATGGGTGTTGAACTGGTTGCAAACCAATTCAATCAAGAAGGCCTTGGACTCTGACTTCTTCCTTGACAGACTACATGAGCACTTCAAACTTGTCGTCAAGGAAGAATCCTCTGCATTAAAGGGATCCATTCCGAAGAAGCCGATAAGGAATGATGACCTGGGAGGTAGAGCTATTAAGTTAGCTATATGTGAGACTTTGGATAAGTGGTTGGAGAGATCTATATATGGACAAGGAAGTTCCAGTAATCTGACGCCACTTCCAAGTTTACAACACATTACGTTTGGTTCAAATATCAAGAAATTATCACATTGAGTTGAGACTTAGAGAATTTGATCGTTGATTTCTCTCTTGTGTTGTATATCTTAACTCTTGAATGTAGATCTATTTATACTTAGCAAAACGAATTATGTCCGTTGAAGTTAGACAAAATTCAGATCTTCCTCGAGTTCCGATCAAATCCTTAAACGGCTATATGCAACTGTTCACTGCAACTCTGATGTACGGAGCTGTCAGTTGCATTAAATGCACCATGTTGATACGAGACAATTTGAATTAACTCCTCCAATCATTTGCCATAAATACCCTTCTCGGACAACATTTATTACACCAAGTGCATTTATTATTGTTGGAATGACTTCTAATCTCTTTCTACTTAGTTGATCAAATCCACTCTATTGATGAACACTCTGCTGATACAAATCGAACTCATCTGATTTGACTTAGCTAATATTCACCAATTTGATTCCGTACTCAGCTTAAGATCACTTGTTTCCTGACCGAAATTCAATCTTCTGATTTGTACTTGTCTAATTGAATCTTCAAATGTTTACTAAGCTTCCATTACTTAGCTGATGACTTTTGGAAATCATCAAAACCTTCCTTAAACTTCCTTAGCTTCATCCAACAGCTATCAAAGCGAACATCAGGTCCTTAATATGATCAAGTACCTTGCAAGGTAAAGGAGTTAGCTAAAAAATTTAGCAAGTTTGAACTTCAAAGTATATCAAGAGAGGAAAATGAATGGACAGATCGATAGTCACGATTTACCGGTTCCACTAACTGTAAGACCAAAAGAGTAATTACTTGGTTAATTTCCAATACGTCGAAAATCGATCTCGACATATTGCCTTGATCGAAAGTTGTGGGCATCGACTCAACAGTAGAAAGTTGGATCATACCAGTGTTAAACTACTTGAAGAATGATGACCTGCCCGAAGATCAGAATGATGCTCGGAGAATTAAGTATCGAGCTCCGAGGTATGTTATCATCGAAGAGAAGTTATATAAGAGGTCTGCCTCTAGAGTGTTTTTAAAGTGTGTTCCCGAACATCAAATTCAAGGAATCTTGAAAGAAATAAATGAAGGAGAGACTGGAAACCATAGCGCCGCCCCATCTCTCGCATTGAAGTGTTCAAGAAATGGTTATTACTGACCGACCTTGACATTCGATTCCATTGAATATGTTAAGAGATGTCACTATTGTCAAGTGCACTATAAATAATTCATCAACCTGTGGAGATGATGCACTCGGTCCCAACCAGTCGACCTTTAGATCAATGGGGAATCGATATCATAGGCCTTTTCCAACTGCTCGATAGAGGAAGAATTATGTGTTGGTGGTCGTTGAATATTTCAGCAAGTGGATCGAATGCATCGCCCTTATACGAATTACGCAATTTCAAGTGACAAATTTCCTATGGAAATACATTGTCTGTCGCTTTGGAATCCCAAGAGTTTTCATATCAGACACGGGACACAATTTGCGGGAAATCAAGTATTAGATTGGTGTGCAAAATTTGGAATATAACAAAATTTTACCTCGATCGGACATTCCAGAGCGAATGGACAGACTGAAGTAGCGAAAAGGGAAATCATTAAGCCGTTGAAAGAGATTAGACAAAGCCAAGAGAAGACGATTAGACGAACTGCCTAGAGTAATATGGGAAAATCGAACAACTGCGAAGGCTTCGACAGGTGAAACTCAGTTCATCCTAGTTTACGGATCAGAGCAGTAGTTCCAGTGGAGATCCTTGTTACAAACCCTATAGTAGAGTTCTTTGACAAAGATGCTAACGATCAACTAAGAGTGCAGGATATCGATTAGACTAAGCACTGCGGGAAATGTTGAATATCAAGCTACAGGCGTCTAAGTTGAACATGGAAAAGGCCTACAATAAAAAAGCTAGGGTTTGAACGTTCAAAGAGCGAGATCAAGTGCTCGAGAAAGTAGAAGTTTCGATGCATGTTGGAAAGCTTCAGCAAAACTGGGAAGGGCCCTATGTCGTTGTTGAGGTAAAAAAAAAGGATCGTACAAAATCGCTCACCTGAACGGAGAAGTGCTATCACTAACTTGGGACGCAGTTTGCGTCGTTACTATGGAAAATAGTACTCAGATTTGTTTCAATAATGTTTGTTTGGTCAATTTCATTTGGAAAATTAGTTCTTTTGTTTAGTCGTACAAGACATTCGATGTTACCATTTTTGCCTATTATCAGTTTTATTTTATTCTCCTTTTATTCTACTGCACCGAATGGGAATTACAAGGATTAAAACCATTAAGTTGGTATATAATTCAAGTTATTTGAGTAAAACCATTTGATCGGTATAAACTCAACGATCTACGAGGATTAAAATCATTAAGTTGGTATACAATCCAAGTTATTCGAGTAAAATCGTTTGATCGGTATAAATTCGACGATCTACAAGGATATAAACCATTAAGTTGGTATAGTCCAAGTTATTAGAGTAAAATCGTTTGATCGGTATAAACTCAACGATCTACATGGATTAAAACCATTAAGTTGGTATACAATCCAAGTTACTTCAGTAAAACCGTTTGGTCGGTAAAAACTGAACAACATATAAGGATTAAAGTCATTAAGTTGGTATACAATCCAAGTTATTTGAGTAAAACCGTTCAGTAGGTATAAACTCACGATCTAGAAGGTTTAGCACCATCAAATTGGTGTGCAATCTAAGCTACTAGAGTAAAACTATATGATTGCTACACACTCATCAACCTTCAACGGAATGAACTATTAAAACAGTAGTGGAACATCCTTTTATTTAAACTGAAATTGAAGAAAAATACAAAGGAGTTTTACAAAGTAATTTACATTCATGGTCAATATCAAAGATCGATCAGATATTCTAAGCCTAATAGACTAAGTTAACTACTACAATAACGCTAATTTGTCTTGAAGATCTTCTGATCCTTGATATCGATCGGAGTCGACCACAAAAGCCTTCAGTCGAGCTATTCCTCTGTTAGGATTCAGTAAGAAAAATGACCCTTCAGGCAGCAGAAAATAAAAACTTTTAAGGATCTCTTAAAGAATCTTGACAGGATACAATGCAGATGTATATATATAAATACATTAAAACGATAAATTAACTTTAGAATAAAGTTATACCTATCTCCTTGCAAATCCAAGCTTAGCAAAAACCGTAGATATATTTCTCCTTTCTTTTGCACCTTTGATCCCAAGCTTTGTATAGCGCCCCACGTGTTGCGCCTCTACGAGTTGATACACCACAATATCACGAAAACCTTGATAACACTAATCGGCTAGAACATAGATATTATCAAGATCTAAACTAGAGAACAAAAGAGGAGAAAAGTCGAATCTCTTTCTTGGGAGAGAGAGATCGCGCGAGGGGGAGAGAGAGAGAGTATATATATATATATATATATATATATATATATATATATATCTTTCTTCTCTCCTAATCCCATTAGGTATAGGATTCTAACTCTTCTCTTTTCCTACATGGGCTAGGGCCCTTTAATTGGAAGACCAAGTCTTCTAATTAATTAATGGCCCATTCTCTTTAATTAATTATGGCCCTATTTAATTTCCCAATTAAATAGTCCAATCATTTAATTAAATTAGACTCTAAGCATATTTAATTAAATATTTATTTCTATAATTAATTAAATCCAATTCAATTAATTAACTTATAAATTAAATTCCAATTTAATTTATAATCTTGATCCAATCCAATTGGATCTTGCCCTGCTCCAATTGGGTCTCCACTTATTCTTTGTTTCCTTGTTTTCGCTTCATGTGTATTGTGTATGCCCCGTAGGTTCATCACATAATTGGCCGTGGGTTATATTAAATATTCATTTAATTATGTGAGTATGACATACTCTATATCAATCGAACACTCTGTCGACTGATCATTCCCAAATTAGCATTCCAAAATTAGCACCCCTGCTAATTTGGGAATTCTCCCTCACTCCACAGTTGATTTCTGGCCACAAGCCCGTAAAGCCCAATCACTTCAGTGAACCTTTAATCATTTACAATAGCCATATACGACATGACCCTCCATCAGTCAATCTCTCAGTCGAGACTTAAGGGTGTTGGACTTTTCATCGGTTCCCTTTTTTTGTCTCGACCTTATGTATTCTGATTTTGAAACTATTCCCTTTGACTTAATCTTTATGAGCTACTTTCATAAAGTCGTCGAGTATGTCTGCCGACGGTTTTATCAGAATACGTTTCTCACAGAGATTCATAGGAGAATTTTTCAACCTATCAAGTCGGGTCAATGGATCCTTTGTTGATGATATGAACCTGCATGCGAGTCCCGCTATACCCAGCGTGAATCCACAGAGACCTTCTGGTAATCTCCAGTTAGTCGGAACTCACATCAAAGTATAGAAGTTCTCACACCAGATAAACCCTATCACCTCAAGTAATAAGGATAGTTCCTCGTATACTATTGCAAATAGGAATAACTTCGAACCCGATATGCGACTACTGCTTCCATGGTGAGTTATTTCCTAGTTGGGTTATTCAGTGCACTTGTCATCCCAGCAAGCCAACCACTTCTGTGTATCGACTATCCCAATCACGCTCGTGGACCACAACGTCCTCCAGTTCTTCGGAGTATACATATTAGTGAGAGTCTAACCGAATCCAATAATGTCCTATCTCAAATGGATTATACGACTCTTGAATATGTTCTAAATCATGGCCTTGGAGAACAGTCCACGGGTTGTCCCATAGCCATGTGATCTAAGGACGTCTATCCTTATGCTTAGATAATTATTACATAATATAAAGATGACTATTATAGATAAGGTGCATTTATTAATCTAAATTTAATAGTTTCTTATTTATTACAATAAATAGCAGCCATACAGTTGGCTTGTCGGACATTATTTCTATCACCCTCATCGAGAGCTCCGAAATTTCAACTTTTGTATAGCTCCCATGCTTTTCATGGAGAGCTTTAACATGTTCGAGAGTTTCAGACCTGCGTAGATCGATGATTGAGGTCGACCTCTCGTTCACGTATAAGAAGGTGTTGAAACTCTTATGCTTGAGGACGAGTGAGCTTGTTGGAGATTTCTTCAGAAAAACCCAGATCGAGAAAACCTCGTCGGATTATTCGTCCAAAATCCTTCAAGCCCGCATGACCGATTGCATAAGTCCGAATGCATGCTTGTGTGGCCTATCTCTTTCCGATTTCTCCCATATTGATCCACAAAGCGAACGTATTTCTACCTTGCTTGAGTCCGGCGAACAACTGCCGATTTGAAAAATATAACCTTGCATAGGGGATGTGGTGAATTAAGAAGTGAGTACAGTTGAGTAGAATTGCCTCTTTATATAGTAAAAAGAGTGATGATCCAACGGTTAGAATAAAAGATCAACGGTAAATAGGGGATCCTCGTACATCGAGTGTTCTTCCAACTGCATGGCATTAATCAGAGAAGATTCTCCAACTGCCCGCGTTAAAGGCGGATCTAAACTGTTGGTTATTATTAACTTATCTATGCTTCGACCGGTACTCGATCGAAAGTTTTACGAAGGGGATCAATGGATTGAAATATTAAGTCATTTATTTCGATCGAATTAAATAACAATTGGAAGTAAAAGAAAGAAATTGAGTACGAATAAAGATCGCTCCATTAAAAAGATTTCGATACATCGCATTACATATGCTTGAGTTTGAAGTCCCTTTAACAAAAAAAAGATTACAATATATAGTTGGTTACACTCTCGCCGATCTCTTAGTGTTACTCCCCCAGATAACTAAAGCTCAATATGGAAGGCTTTATTTCGGATCTTGACTCAGAGACGTGTGATTCTCTGCGACTCCGACCATATGCTCCTCATTACATTTCAAATCGGGGGCAGCTGATTGGTTATCTTCGACTAAGAGATGTGCAATTTTTATCCAGAACGCCTATCTGAAGCTATCTCGCAGAGTTGAGACCGACAGGAAGTGGTCAGAACTCCTTCCTCTATTTCCAATTTCACCCATACTAATCCAAATATGGACTACAATTTCATCTTGCACATTATTCCAGTGAAAATACACATCCATATCAAAATGTTGAAGAACATGGAATAAATGGGCATGAGCTTATATAGGAAAAAGTCCAGACATCTGATAGTCGAAATTATATTATCAACGGTCAGGATGAACGAATAAAAGGCACTTGTTGAGCTCATCTTCTCAGGGTAATTGATACATGTACGTAAGTGAAGCATTGAATGATTTTACTTCCCAAACTACCCAATAAGTACGAATAGAAGAAAAAAGAGGACTAAGTCAACAAAAAATACAATGTAAACAGGAAAATTATCACCAAACATTGTACGCATCATTCAAAAGACAAAGAAAATATGTTTGCGATCAAGAAAAGAGCCTACACTCAAGAGAAAAAGTTTCAGAACAATCACGAGAACAATACTCATGTCAAAATATTACCTCAATGTTCTAATTACACAATTAAAAATCTGGAACGTTGCTATGATCGAGAAACGTCTTAGAGCGCAATTTGTATCCCCTATCAAAGCATATGCTAAAACCTCGATGATAAGCTTCTTCTATACGCATTTTACCACACTCTTCAATTGCTTTATTCGACTGGGTTAGCTCATCCACCTGCTTGAGTAACATTACCTTTGTTGAAAATGTTTAAAACAATCTGTGTATATAAAATATTATAAAAATATTTTATATATCTAAGTACTATAATTAAAAACTATAGTAAATTATTCTAGCAGAATAATTATTTATAATTAACTCTAATTATAAATCTTAGTATAGTTTATTCTCGCAGAACAAACGAAAGCAATATTAAAATATTACTTTAATCAGAATTTAATTACTTACTGAATTAATTCTGAACCGGAAATAAATCGACTGAGGCTTGCTAATGCAATGTCCTTAAGACAATATTTTTGGGCTATCAAAGGTGCAACAGTTCGTCCCAGTAGTCTCCCAAGATACAACAGTCGGATACTTGTTTCTTTGCACAAAGAACAAGTCCACAACGAACTTTAACAAACAGGAATATTAAATTTTTTTTTAAGAGAATAATAGAGAGAGAGAATAGGATTCTGCTTTTGATTGCTAGAAAACGGGATGAGAGAATTGGCCAGATTCTCCCTCTATTTATAGCAGCAGAAAAGGTGTTGCTGGAAAGACATGCCTGTTCGGATTAAACCAGTAACACTGGTTCGGTCCGAACAGGTGCAACCGGTTCGATTTAAACCGAACCGGTACAACAATATTCAAAAAAAAAAAAGGCGCGCGGATTTTTTAAAAGGCGGGTCAGCTACGCGGATCTTGTTCGGGTCAACCGGATCAGCTACGCGGATCTTAGATTAATTTATTGGGCTATTAAGTTTTGGGCCAAAATATTAATTAAACTTTGTCCAAAAAGATAATATTTTGTTGAAGCCCAAGCCCAAGCCCAAGCCCAAGCCCAATCCCAATCTCAATCCAAATCCAAACCCGAGCCCGGACCGGACCGTGCCGAGCCGAGCCGGTCGGACGGACGGCGGCGGCGGCAGCGGCGGCACGCGCGCGCGCGTGGTTAAACCATGGTCATGCACGTCTTCTCCCCTCACAAAACTTGGTACCCCCAAGGGGCCCAACCCTTGTCCATTTTTTTGCATTATAAATGACAAAAAGTCTTCCAATTTCCTCCATGTGGGATGAAGGCATTCTTCTCTCCAACTTTCATTCATTTCTATTTTTATGGGCTTAACTCCAATTGGGCTCAAACCAATTGGGTTAATACCCACAAAATCCAACAATCCCCCACAAATGAATGAAATTATTCACATATCTCGTCGCACGAGACATATCATGTCAAATATCCTTTAGGAATAGTACTGCATCGGGATAGGTGAAATATTCCATCTTGAACCTTCCTTGGTTAGAGTTTATCGGATTTACTTAGCCAATCAGTGAAATATTTCATCTTGGTTGTTTGTGTAGACCAAGACAATAAACTTAACACAGCACTAGACCGATTTGTTAAGAGTTCTCGGTTGTGTTCGTTTTGGCCCTGAACATTCTTGGGTTCTGCGAGTGCTTTAGAGGATTCCAGCCTTATAAGAATTCTCAACGAGCCGACCCAGCTCACACTTACATAGGTGACCGCTTCTATCAAGAGTATCCTACTATACTCCACTTGTTCTTGACAAGATATAGACGTCATTAAAAGCATAAGCTTAACCTAATCAAACGTTGTAGGATGCACTTTTTGCATCATAGGAATGGGCTAGAGTAGGACTCTGAAGTGCTCCACTTTTTAAGTTAACCAAGACTGGTTGTCCTATTGAACTTGGTCCGTGGGATCTCCAGTCGCCAAGTTAGGTTTCCGTACAAGGTAACTTAGTTATATTTTAGGCTTTTAAACCCATTCCCCTCGACGCACATTCTACTCTCTCACCAGATAAACCTTTAGTAAACGGATCCGCGAGGTTATCTTTTGACTTCACAAAGTCAATGGAAATTATTCCATTTGAGAGTAAATGTCTCACGGTATTATGTCGACGACGAATATGTCGTGATTTACCATTATACATAAAGTTATGAGCTCTATGTAATGCCGCCTGATTATCGCAATGAATACATATAGCTGACACAGGTTTTGGCCATAGTGGAATATCTTCTAAGAAGTTATGAAGCCACTCAGCTTCTTCTCCAGCTTTATCCAAAGCTATAAACTCTGATTCCATAGTGGATCGAGCTATACAAGTTTGTTTGGAAGATTTCCAAGAAATAGCGGCTCCCCCCAAAGTGAATACATATCCGCTTGTGGATTTAGATTCCTCTGAATCAGAAATCCAATTTGCATCACTATATCCCTCAAGGACAACTGGATATTTTCCATAGTGTAATGCATATTTTGATGTATTCTTTAAGTATCCAAGCACTCTCTTTAGAGCGTCCCAATGATCTTTGCTTGGATTGCTCGTGTACTTACTCAATTTATTGACTGAGTAAGCGATGTCTGGCCTCGTGCAATTCATGATATACATGAGACATCCAATGATACGAGCATACTCATTTTGTGATACGCTATCACCTTTATTCTTATGTAGAACAACAGATGGAGTAAAAGGGTTATTTGTTCCCTTAATTCCATAGTTTTTAAATCTCTCAAGTACTTTATCTACGTAATGTGACTGAGATAATTTAATCCCATTCGGTGATCTTGTAATTTTAATTCCCAAAATAACATCCGTTTCACCTAGGTCTTTCATATCGAAGTGTTTTGTTAATATTTTCTTAGCGGACTTAATAACCTCCATATTAGTCCAAAGTATTAACATATCGTCTACATTTAAACATATTATGACAGTAGCTTGTCCAAGTTGTTTTATATAGACACACTTGTCGCATTCATTGATATGAAAACCATTATTAACCATGACACTATCAAATTTTTCGTGCCATTGTTTAGGAGCTTGTAAGGCCATAAAGAGATCGAACAAGTTTACATACTTTATTCTCTTTGCCTTTAACAACGAAACCCTCTGGTTGCTCCATATATATTTTCTCATTTAATTCTCCATTGAGGAAAGCCGTTTTAACATCCATTTGATGTATCTCAAGATTATAAATTGCTGCTAAAGCTATTAATGCTCTAATGGATGTTATCCTAGTCACTGGTGAATATGTGTCAAAGAAGTCTATTCCCTTCTTTTGACTATAACATTTGGCTACTAATCTAGCCTTATATTTATCAATTGATCCATCGGGTTTTAATTTCTTTTTAAATACCCATTTACATCCAATTGGCTTACTTCCCTTGGGAAGATCAGCCAGCTCCCAAGTATTATTACTTAGAATGGACTGTAGTTCACTATCTATTGCCTCTTTCCAATAAGAAGCATCAGGAATAGACATGGCTTCAGTATATGTTTTGGGATCATCCTCTAACATATAAGTTAAGAAATCTGGTCCGAAGGATTTAGCAATTTTAGCTTGTTTGCTCCTTCGGGGCTCGTCAGTAACCTCGTTAGTGGTTTGAGAATCATTTTCTTTAGAAATTGATTCGTATGACCAATGATCAACAACCTCATCGCTGATTTGAGAATTATCTTCCTTAGAAATTAATTCATATGGTCTTTTATGAGAAGTAACGTTCGAGTTCTTCTTATGTGGAAATACATTCTCGAAGAATGTAGCATCACGTGATTCAATTATAGTATTCACGTGTATGTTGCTTACTTCAGATTTGAACACTAGAAATCTGTAAGAGCTACTATTTTCCGCATGACCTATATAGTAGCAATCCACGGTTTTTGGTCCAATTTTGGTCCAACCTTTTCTTTCTTAGGTCTTGGAACCGCTACCTTAGCCAAGCACCCCCACACTTTGAGGTATTTATAGCTTGGTTGTCTACCTTTCCATAACTCATACGGAATGGTATCATTTTTCTTATGCGGAAATCTATTTAATATATGGTTAGCCATAAATAGAGCTTCCCCCCACAAGTTCTTAGGTAAACCCGAATTCAAGAGTAATACATTGATCATGTCTCTTAAGGTTCGGTTTTTCCTTTCGGCTATTCCATTTGATTGAGGTGAGTATGGTGCCGTTGTTTGGTGAATTATCCCTGAGTCGGCACACAACTGTGCAAAGGGATATTCGTATTCACCACCTCTATCAGATCTAAGAATTTTTATCTTCTTATTTAACTGATTTTCCCCTTCAGCTTTGTATCTTACAAAAGGATTTATTGCTTCCTTTTTCTTACTCAATAAGTAAACATAGCAATAACGTGTACAATCATCAATAAGATGAAGTACTTTTTCCCTCCTCGAGTTGGAGTTGGCTTGAGATTGCACAAGTCTGTGTGAATTAGCTCTAATGGTTGTGAGCTCCTTTCCACTGAAGGGAAAGGTTGTTTCGCAAACTTTGCCTCAACGCAAATTTCACACTTATAAGATTTATCAATATCAAATTTAGGAATTAATCCCGAGTTTGATCATTTTTTCATTTTTCTAAAATTAATGTGACCTAATCTATCATGCCAAAGTAAAGTAGACTCAAGCAAGTAAGCAGAAGAATTATTATTATTAATAAACTTGTCGTTTTTGCCAATAACGGCTACATTAGCCTTAAATAGGCCATCACACAGATATCCTTTGCCTACATACATACCCCCTTTGGTCAGCACAAATTTATCTGACTCAAAGGCTAATCTAAAACCTTTCTTAGTTAGGACAGAACCAGAAATTAAATTCTTCCTAATGTCCGGAACATGAAGAACTTCATTGAGAGTAACATCTTTTCCTGAGGTAAATTTGAGAACCACTTTGCCTTGTCCCTCCACCACGGAGTGAGCATCATTTCCCGTGTACAACTTATCTTCATGTTCAAACTTCTTGTATGAAGTGAACATGTTTATGTCATGGCAAATGTGACGGGTAGCTCCAGTATCCACCCACCAGCCTTTGGTTTCACTTGTCAGGAATGCTTCAGCAACTGCAGATAAGTGCATGTTATCGATGTCAGATGGAGCTACGTTAATGCTAACATTTGCTTCATCCTTCGGCTGAGCACGACTACGACAATCCTTCGCAAGGTGTCCATTCTTTCCACATGTGAAGCAAGCTCTATTGAACTTTCGCTTCTTGTTACCCTTTTGTCCTTTGTTGGATGTATTGGCCTTACGCTTCTTGCTTTTATTTGAGCCCTCTATTACATGAACCTTAGCCCCCCCAGGCGGAGGCTGTTGCGTTCCAAATACTAATACACAAACTACGCAAGTATACGGTCGTTACAAGTAATATAAAACGGTAAGTACATACCGAGTATCGAATCCCCACGAATGGGTAAAAGGTGGGAATAAACGAATCAATCGACGGCTATTTCATCTAAGAACGCTTGATACAAAAATGATCAAACCCAAATATACGACAAGGGTGATTTTATTTAACTACGAGCGGTAAAGTAAATCTAACTACGAAAGCAAGTAAATTGGGGAGCTTATTATGCGGTAAGGAGGATTCATAAGCAATCAATTAAAGCGGATAAATCATGCGGTTGTTAGGTTAGCTATGCAAACAATCATAGGTTTAGTTGTTGTTTGTGAGTTCTAAATTAGTTAAGTCTCCCTGTCGGTCTCACTTAACTCTACCAATCTACCCAAACTCTCCATCTCCGGATCAATCACAAACATCGTTGTCACTCGATGCTCTCAGAGGGCTCAAAGGCGTACCGCTGTCACCCGGGACCTAAGACTAACCCAAATCCCCGAATAAAGAGAATCTAAGTTATTTGATGCATTCACGAACGAACTCATTATACAAACACGGACCACACTAGGTATATGCCTATCCTAGGTAGAAATCCACAAATCGTCACTCGCCTAACCTTCAAAGTCCTATGTCTAGGATGCATTCTAGGTAGAATTAAGTCCGATTACATGATTACGGCAAATCAAAGTACTTAAACAATAATCTACTACAATCATTGGCCAAAAGTGCGATAAAACAATAAATCCAACAATTCAAACATAGCCCAACATCAAAACATAATTAATCAAACGATAACAATGACTCGACAATTAATATATTATGCTCGTGTTGCTACTCAAGGATTCAAGGACGTTCGTATGTATCTTTCGAGTTGCATACAAACCTATCGAGTTAAACTAAACCAATTTATGTCTAAGTGGATTAAAATCTAATCGATGCATTAAACTCAAACCTTAAACGAATATGAAACGACATAGGTATATGTCTATCCTAAAATCGAATCACAATCCAAATTCATAATCAAATCCTCAAAATCACTATGTCTAGCAATCAAGAATCAATAAATCTCATCTCAAAGGTTGTCAAACCATAAGATGAACGATAAGGACGGAATCGGATTAACGAACACATATAAGCACCATACTAATCATCAAGACATCATTTAATCAAACAATAACATAAATATATATAAATCCGGAGAATTCAAATCCACAACCTTTGTTCCAAATAGAAAATAACAACATTCATATCCTAATCATAGACAACTAGGAAATAGAAAGATATCACCTAATCGGAATAAAGTCGAGAGATGGATTATCCTCCCTTTCATCACCACCTAATCACTCCCCAAGGGTGGTGATTAACTCACCCCCTTGGTGGAGTCTTCAAATACAAGAAAAAGAAAGAAAAAGTAAAGAGAGAGTTTAGGGAAGCTTGAGAGGAAAAGGGAGGCAAGGTATGAGGGAATGATTCCTCTTGACCCTCTTAACCTAAGGAAACAAGACCAAAAAGCCCCCTAAAAGGTTATGAAATACAAGTGGGGGAAAAGGGGGAAGATACAAAAAGCCCCCTGTTTTTCCCGCAGAAAATATCTGCTGGAACAGGGGGTCTCGCGGCCGCGAGGCTGAAACTCGCGGCCGAGATAAACAGGCCGTAAGGTTTCGTGCACTGCCACACTTCCTTCTGAGCAGCATATCTTTTGATTCTGAACTCCGATTGCGGATCCGTAAAGTCCGTAGCGTAGCTAACTCACTCATCTATGACATATCCAAAAGTCAGGTCATTTGGATCATCCATGAAAAAGTTGTACATGTTCTAGTGAGCAGCTATCTATATTCTTGTACGATTTGCTTCGGGTTCTCTTTTCTTTGAAGCTCTTTCTGCGCAAAGGCTTGCATCTACGGCCACCGATTCTTGATTTGATGGAATTGCACTGAATCATAATCTCTCGAACTTCTCTTTAGCCTTGCAAAATTCTCAAACCTACAAACAGAACAAAAACACGACAAAAAACGACGAAAACAAAAGAAAACACACAAAATCCCAACAAGGGACCAAAAACGCAAAAGAACGCAAAAACAAGCAAAAGCACACAAAACTCGAATCAAAGCAAGATATTTTGGGCTTAAAGAGATAGGTAATAACAACGTTTTCACGGCGTTATCAGAGGCATAGCCACATAGTTACTGCCGCCTTTGTCAATATACCGATTATTTTCTTCGGTTTTCAGATATTCTGTGAGATCTTGCAGATTCCACTTTGCAACAGATTTCTTGTACCTCAAGTGATGCTTGAACCCCATCCAACCAGGAGGAAGCTTGCCAATGATGCAAGCAACCAAGTAAGACTCGCTAAGTTCATGCCCTTCGGCCAAGATATCGTGAATCATCCTCTGGAGTTCTTCCACTTGTTCATTCACAGTTTTGTTGTCGACCATTCGATAAAATTGGAACTTATCCACCAACAACTTTATGTAACCCGCATCTTCAGTCCTAAACTTTTTGGTAAACTTTCCCACAAGAGTTTAATAGTCTTTATGGGACTATAAATCTTGTACAAAGTTTTATCCAAATAGCTAAGGATGTAGTTTTGGCACATGAAGTCCGAGTGATTCCAAGCTTTGATCACAAGGGCCATTTCCTCGAGTTCCTCCGGAGTGGCTCCCTCCTTTGGTTTAGGTACCTCTTCAGTGAGAAACCTAGCCATACTCAAGGATGTGATGTAAAAATACATCTTGTCTTGCCATGTCGCAAAATCAGTCCCTTTGAACTTGAATGGTGGTACTGCCGGCGGAGCAGCAACCTTTGGTGTTTCAACCACTGCACTGTTTGTTGCCATCTACACAGATGAATTAAACAGATTAAAGATATTGTCTTAAGATTGTTGAAAATGTTTAAAACAATCTGTGTATATAAAATATTATAAAAATATTTTATATATCTAAGTACTATAATTAAAAACTATAGTAAATTATTTTAGCAGAATAATTATTTATAATTAACTCTAATTATAAATCTTAGTATAGTTTATTCTCGCAGAACAAACGAAAGCAATATTAAAATATTACGTTAATCATAATTTAATTACTTACTGAATTAATTCTGAACCGGAAATAAATCGACTGAGGCTTGCTAATGCAATGTCCTTAAGACAATATTTCTGGGCTGTCAAAGGTGCAACAGTTCGTCCCAGTAGTCTCCCAAGATACAACAGTCGGATACTTGTTTCTTTGCACAAAGAACAAGTCCACAGCGAACTTTAACAAACAGGAATATTAAAATATTTTTTTTTTTAAGAGAAGAATAGAGAGAGAGAATAGGATTCTGCTTTTGATTGCTAGAAAACGGGATGAGAGAATTGGCCAGATTCTCCCTCTATTTATAGCAGCAGAAAAGGTGTTGCTGGAAAGACATGCCTGTTCGGATTAAACCAGTAACACTGGTTCGGTCCGAACAGGTGCAACCGGTTCGATTTAAACCGAACCGGTACACCAATATTCAAAAAAAAAAAAAGGCGCGCGGATTTTTTAAGAGGCGGGTCAGCTACGCGGATCTTAGATTAATTTATTGGGCTATTAAGTTTTGGGCCAAAATATTAATTAAACATTGTCCAAAAAGATAATATTTTGCCCAAGCCCAAGCCCAATCCGAGCCCGTGCCGAGCCGGCCGGACGGCGGCGCCGGCGCGCGTGGGGTGAAACCATGGTCATGCACGTCTTCTCCCCTCACAAAACTTGGTACCCCCAAGGGGCCCAACCCTTATCCATTTTTTTGCATTATAAATGACAAAAAGTCTTACAATTTCCTCCATGTGGGATGAAGGCATTTTTCTCTCCAACTTTCATTCATTTCTATTTTTATGGGCTTAACTCCAATTGGCTCAAACCAATTGGGTTAATACCCACAAAATCCAACAACCTTGTCAGCGGATATTCATCACATGGATTGGACTAAGTCCACTCACATGACATTGGTCTAACTCAACCTTAAAAACTAGCTTATGAAGTAAGGATTACCCAAGACCTTATACGATGGACTTAACTATGATTTTCAATCCAAGTGGGAAATTTTTAGTCTCAATAAATAGTTAGTAAAAGAATTAATTGTTTACCTTTCATCCAAATTGATAAATCGTGGTTTGATGATATACAATGTCAACAGTGGCGGGGAAGGGGATGTGGCTGCGACGGCGCGAAGGGGTACGTGAATGAGGTGTGGTTGGGGTGATGGAGAAGAAACTATCCGGTGAAATTTTTATTGCTCCAAACTTTCTTGTGTTTTCAAAAACTCTGCAAAAAACACCCAATTTGCCAAAAATAGGTCGTTTTGGATCAACATATTTCAAGAAATAATTTTAAAAATATATCACGTGAAGTTATAGGGACCAACTTGAAGTATTTTAAAAATGATTTCTTGAAATATGTCGATCCAAAACGACCCATTTTCTACAAATTGGGTGTTTTTTGCAGAGTTTTTTAAAAACACAAGGAAGTTTGGAGCAATAAAAAATTTACAAGATAGTTTCTTACAGGTTTAGCATAACACAGGGGAGTATTTTGTATTTACCACGGATTGCAGAAAGTTTGAGGAAGGTGATTCGAGGAGGATTGCAAGATAAATTAAAGGTAAATTGTATTAATAATTGTAATTAGACGAGTTTTATATTTCTTATGTTTATAAGAAATATAACTCCCTAGCTAATGCTTTAGTTACAGTAGTGTGTTAAGCATCCGTCCTCCCCCTATCCCCTTTATAGTTTTATTCAAGACTTTGTATTTGATAACGTGGAACATTTATAAATTTTCCGTATGAATTTCCTCAAAAAGAGACGAAATCATTGAAGGATGTAATTTTATCTGAAGAAATGATATATTGTTATATTAGAAAGACTCAACTATTCGCTGCCTAATATCACAAAGTAAGTTTATTTAATAATAATATATTTCTTTTTTGTTACATATAACATATTTTTCCAATAATATAAATTAATTATAATTGCGGATGAATCGAGTTTGGACTAGAATGTTTCTCATTCAATTAACAATATTTATACTAAAAACACCACCCCCCCCCCCCCCCCCCCCTCCAAGATTTACCATAATTATAGAAAATCTCCTGTGATTTCAAAAATTATAAAGAAACCCTTTTTAGAGTATTTATTATAAAAAAATTCAGAAATTGTAGGGGGTACATAGTCTAAATCAGATAGTGTCGTCTTATAATTTCTAAAAAATAAGAGTTTTTTATAAGAAGATTAAAACTCAGGGGACTTGATCGTAAATCACCCTAGAGATAAATTCATTCGGAAACAAAAATTATTAAAAATATTCATACTATTACTAATACTTAAAAAATTGCTCATGAGCTCAATGTAAAAGGTCTCCATACAGAAAAGTCACTTCAAATACAAGTAATCATAACTAATCAAATCTACAACTACATTAGTACATGTTAACAATTAAACAGCAATTGGTGGTGAATATATGCTTCCCACTTTAGCTTTATTGTCGTATTTCCGTGTGCAAAAGCGCGTACACATGAAAAGCGAGAAAGAGAGAGACAGCAACAATTAGGGCTTTAATTAACAGAATGTCTGCTGAATTTGCTGAGCCAAATCTTCAGCACTAAGTTGGCACTCAATTCCAATCTACCAAAACAAATGCACAAAACATTCCAATAATTAATTAATTCAAGAATTAATTTCAAATCCCATTTAATTGGTATACAAAAAAATTAAAAATTATATTACTACTTCCAAATCATTGCACCCCTACAAGTATCTTTCATTCTTCAATTGCACCAGATCATTAATTTCAGTAGACTTACGCCAAAATATCGTTAATAAAGCGCCACATATAAATTAAATGTATTTTGTCCATTCCAATTATGTTTAAAATATGAGGGTCAAAGGGGAAATTCTAGGGCTTTTGCTTATGGCCCTTTTACAAAATTGGTAGAATTAATGTTTTGATGCAATTGAAACATAAGAGATAGTTATAGGAAGCATAGTGACACAATTCATAGTTGAGATGGCAAAATAGGTATCAAGATAATTGAAAAAGATAAAAGTACTCTCTCTGTCCCTAAAATTTAATTACTATTTTCGTTTTGGAATGTCCGAAAAGAACACTTCATTTCTATAAATTGAATTATTTTTATAAAAAATACTATAAAATAATGATTTGACACCATTAACTCGAAATCACTCCTTTAAAAGGCTATAAAAATACCTAAAAATTTCACCTCTTTAACTTTTACTTAAAATTTCGCATAAAAAATAAAAGAATAGATAAAATAGGACGGATGGAGTATCATTTAGCCAAAATTTAAAAAAAAAAAATGGAAGTCAGTAGTAAGTACTATGGTAGTTGAAGTGTAATAAATATACAGTGCAAGATAAAAACAAATATTATGTCCTAGCTTTCAGCGAAAAGGGTGGTTTGTTTTCAAAAGAAGAAAGGTATATTTGTTACAAACGAACCACCTCATGACAAATTAAAGTACGTAGTATTTGTTTTGGAAAAAAGGGCTTTTAATGATCAAAGAAACTTGTGGTGTGTACCAGCATTTCTTGTTCTTGTTTTTGCTGCCAAATGTGTTGTTTTCTGTTTATAGCCTGTCGTGTCCTTGTCTAGATAACAATTTCATATATATTGCATTTATTACAAAAATGTAATTTTGTTTTTTCAAATTTTGAAAAAAATTACTCCCTCAGTTTCAAAATATCTGTCTTTTCACATGTATGCACACAAATTAAGAAAATCATTGAATATAGCTGAATTCTAAGAGGAAAAAAAATGAAAAAGACTAGGATACCCTTTTAATTAATTATTCTCCACTAATGTTTGAGAAAATTTATGAGCATAAAGGGTAAAAATGGAAAAGGAGTAATTAATGCTTTATTGGAAATCTAAAGTGACAGATAATAGGGCACAAGAAAAACTCTTCAAAGCGACAGACATTATGAAACGGAGGGAGTACTAGATATGTACTAGTTTTTTGTTTTTGTTTTTGTTTTTGCCTCATATGTAAATTTGGGTGATTTTGGTTTAGATTCTCGTTATACTTTGTACAACGTTTTACAAAATTACAAAACTGCAAAATTGTAACTGTTCCACAGGATCAAAAGTTGCAAATTTGATGAAAAATGGGATGAAAGGATATAAAGTGCAAAACATCTTTCAAAAAATAGACAAAATTGCAATTTTTAAAAAATAGGACCAAAATGCTGAAGTCCAACTATGTAGAACTAGAAATGCACTTTGTCACCGACAGGTGATTAGTCTAGTGGAAGGGACTTCAGCAATAAAATAGAGAACACATGTTCTACATAGTGTGTCCGACGCGTCTCGAGGAGGATTAAACCTTTGGAAAATCAAAAACAAAAAAGTGCACTTTGGGTTGAGGATAATACTCTCTTACTTTCCTTGAAAAGTACAAACATTTCAAAAGATAAGACTAAAAATGTAATTTTATAAAACACAAGACCGTAAATATTGAAGGTCTAATTTTATAAAACTAAATATACAATTAACCATTTTAATTATAATGTAAGTTACTGCGAACATGATGCCTCATGCCTTAAATCACTTTCATTTCATGAAATTGTATTTAGGTAAAGAAAAAGTCTTTACTCCTTTACCCCCAAAGAAATGCATGTGAAAAAAAAAATTGCATGCATACCTTAATTGTGAATGAATTCAGCATTGTTTCATCAACCGTGTTGATATTCACTTGTAGAATTTCAAGTGCAAGTTCTTCAAGTGCAGAAATAATCTTGAGTGCTTGGCCCGGAATGCGATGCGACACCGTCTTCAACATTAAATTTGGGCCCGAAAACTTAACCTCAACTTCTGCTACAGCTGATTTTGAACAAGCCACAAGCTCATTGACAGTGTCATTAATTGAAGAAGTAGAGGAATTGCAAGGAGAATGCTCGACCGGGCTTGAAAGTGATGGTGAATTAAGAAAGCCCGGTAACTTAGGCTTGTACGGGCTGCTTGATTGTGGGGTCCTCGGGCTTATGGGAAG